>JASAND010018666.1:0-16768 GCA_030248195.1 Trissonchulus latispiculum
GGGTTTATTCCCAGTTGTCATACATCCTAGTTGTCATACACGTTATGATTGGCCAGCTCAATGTCATGTGAAAAGACTTTCCTATAATTGCTCCGCCTTTTCGGAGCATAAAGATGTAACGGAAAAATACGCTGACTTTATACTGCAATAAAATGGAAAGATATCATCCATTGATTTAGAGGTGGAAGAGGTTAATTAGAATAATTTTGAAATTTATATAAATTTATGATAAGGTTAAACTTTAGTTTTAACTGAATTTTGCATATAGTTTAACTTAATTTTGTTTAAATGCAAAATATGTATCATCAAAAATAAATTTCAAACTGACTATGGAATTTAAATAGTCTGAAATAGGATTTTAAGACTAATATTAAGCGAAGTTTTTTAAGTGAAATTACCTAATTCAAAAGTTGTTAGTTTTTTAAAAATTTTAAAAATGTTATATTGCGGATTGGAGATACATGCCGTTCATATTTTTAATTCGTAACTTACCTTTATTAATTTCTGTTTTTAAAAAATAATGAATATATTTTAAATAATGCTGTTCTTCAAAAAGTATAGATTAAATTTTGTATCTCACGCTTCTTTATAGTGTGTGTGTGCAGTATCATACAGAAAACAAGAAGAAATTACCTTATTAGGGCGGAGCATTAAATTGTCACATGATTTCTAACGGTCCAATCATAGCGTGTATGACAACTAGGATGTATGACAACTAGGAATACGCCGAACCACGCAATGTAAACAGTGACCCTAGTCTACTATATAGGTGTGCTTACAGAGGTAACGTATATATGTCGCAGTCTATAAGCAATTTCCGTCTAATTGCAATTAAACGGAGAATTTCAGTCTAATTCTGAAGGCTAGTCTAATAGCATAAGACTGAGCGAAATGCTGTTAGGCTGAAAATTTTCAGACTAATCGGAATTATTATTATTAGACGTATCATTGTTCATCAAACTGCCATTGGGCTAACAGTGCCTCGTCTAATTGCATTTAGATATAAAATGTTTTGTTTAATACATAAGAACAGCGCTTCACTGTAATTGTATACGGATAAGGGCACAGATAGTCGAAAAGATATTGCCTTAGCATTAATAATATCATTGAAAACAAAATGGAAATAATTTTAGTTTAGATATTGAAAACTTTAATGACTTAAAGGATATAAAGGATACGAACATGATTACACGGACATTTTTGTTCTGCATGGAGGCAGAACTGTTTACGCGGTGTAGAGATTAGAACTGAGTATCTCTGAACAAACAATTTAATCACAGGAATAAACTTGTAGAAAGTACGCTCTATAAAGCGTGATTCTCGACAAGCGAATTCCTGGAAACTTTAGAAGATTGCAAAGGTTCTCTGAGTGTGCGCATGCCAAGACACCTAGCGTCAGATTACCCTAGCCTACAGCAAAAAGAAACAGCGTAATAAAAATGCGAGTTTACTAATCAAATACAAAGGAAAATTACCACGTTTCAGAAAAATGCAATTACTTCAATAATACTACAAAATTTCGGCAGCCAGAACAAATTTAAGCAAAACAATATAACAAAAGAAACAAACCGGATGAATAAACTCAACCAGAACAATAGGCGTCACCGCCCTCCCGAACAACCAGAGCCTGAATAACTTCACAAAAAGACTCGCCTACTCCTAACAAATGTCACTCCCCAACTGAACATTGCGCGCCCAAAATTTGAAGAGAAGTGTCACTTAGCTAGTCCGGCCTTGGACCGTACACAGGAGTAACAAACTAGTTTGACCCTTCGTGAATTTGGCATTACATTTTAGAAATTCAAGAGAAAGTGACGAAAATACCACATTATCGTAAAGTTGGCAGTACATTTGCAATTTCAATGAAAAGAGTACTCAAACTGAGTGAAATAATCCACAGAATACCTCCTCTTTTGAAACGCGCGACCTCACCGAGGCCAAGGGTTCAAGGGTTAGTAATAAATACAGATTAGCCTACGAACCCTACCTACTAGTAAAGATAAAACGCGTTTTAAAAATCACCGGAAAAGATATTTTGGCGTATCCGTCCAGGTGCACTTCTCGGGAACACTACTCCGGCCCCAACATACTACACACGGGTGCTCTGAGACACGACTAAAACTACTCCGAAATATATCGGGATACACAACTCAACAAATACACACGGACTATACAGACTACACACGAAAGAAGACAGCTAGGGACACCCTTGAGCCACGACGAGGACGCAGGTAACAAAAAGAGGCACTTCGGAGCCCTCAAAACAAACCACCGATGCCGGATCCGGCCACCGGAGCAACGTTTTTGTTTAGATAGAGAACATCATAAAGAAACAAAAAAACAGCTCCGGAGTGACTTTCACCAAGAAATGAGAGCAGATATTAAACTCCGGCGCAAGATGATAAATGAAAAAATTTGGACCGAGGCCGGACCAAAAGTTTCAACCGGAGCAGTCTGTGTTAGAAAGAAAAATCAAAACGAAAGTAATCATACAGCTCCGTAGTATTCAAGGAGGAAAGAACAAACAAAAAATTTGAGCTCCGGGGAGAACTAACACAATACAGAACAGCTCCGGAGTACGTTGCCAGCAACTCCGGAGTACAAGAAACCCCAATCGAATCGAAAAAATAGAATCAAAAGAATGCCATAGTTTAAAGCAAATACAAAATGAAGCGTATATAATGCAAAAATAGCTGCGCAAAAACAAGAGTACATAATAACTAAGAGTGTGACAAGCGTCCCACTCTTAGTTATTAGGCTGCAGACATCATCTGCACAATAACGGCCTACCACCCCCACAACTGAGTACCTGGTGACCCCGCCCACAACTGAGTACCAGGTACACAATTGTGTACCAGCACTCGCTTGTATGTTTACATGTTGAAGCCAAAAACATTCTATCAGCAGCTGGCCACTTTTGAGCTTCAACATGTAAGCATACAAGCGAGTGCTGGTACACAATTGTGTACCTGGTACTCAGTTGTGGGCGGGGTCACCAGGTACTCAGTTGTGGCGGTGGTAGGCCGTTATTGTGCAGATGATGTCTGCAGCCTAATAACTAAGAGTGGGACGCTTGTCACACTCTTTGTTATTATGTACTCTTGGCAAAAATGACATGGCAAGGTAGATAAGGCAACAAATGGCAGTTGAAAAATGCAAAGAACAAATTTTTAAACAAAGTAAACTCGCGACACGTAGATAGAACGGAAGGAAACAAACACCAGTTAGAAAAAAAATAGAAAAGAACCCGAAACTAACAAATAACATACGACATAGTATAGAACGGAAGATCCGAGCTAGCGGGCGCCACCCACCCCAAGTACATAAAATCGCAAGAAAACAAGAAAAGTAGAAAAGAAATTTAAGAAAATTTGACCCCTGGACGAAACCCACGACAATGACTCCCCCCACCACGGTTAAACCTAAATCGTAAACCACAAATATAAGTGACACAGTAGAAAACAACAAAATTAGTTCAAAAGGGACAAGGGGGAAGGGGGACTAGCGAGGCTATGGGGACATAACTGGTAGACATATATATCATCACAATAAAGACATGGTGAATGAAATGGCGCAATGAAATAATCCACAGTGGGGAATGGATAGAAAATGCACAAAGGATTCTCAGTTCAAATTATATCTATCTTCAACATAGGCCTCGCATGTTGCTGAATTGATTTTTTAACCGAAGGCGCCTATAATAGAGAATTTAAACTCTTCGAATCTTAATTGCCTTAATTTTGTCTTTAGTCCTTTAGTCCGTCCTCAAAGTAGAAATCGGAATAAAATAAAAAGTAACAGTATATGACATTCTTTCGAAACGGTAACAGTAATTCACAAAAAACTGCGATCCCTCACAAAACCAGTTTTTTATTTTAAGGACTTTTATGCAATAAAATGGATTTTCTCGTTATAATTTACCCCTCTCCAGTGCTCAATACTCAAACAGTTCTGCCTCCAGGCAGAACAAAATTATTCGTGTAATCGTGTTGGTATCCTTTAAATCATTTAAAGTCTTCAAATTTTCAATATCTAAAAACTAAAGTATTTCTAATATGTTTCCGAAGCTATTCTTAATGTTAACGCAATATTTTTTGTGACCTTATCCGTATAATGGGTATGTCACGTTAAACTCCGCGGGAAGTGCAGAAGGTTTCGTGAAAGTTGGACAAAAAGTCTCGAAAGCTTGTGATTTATTTCGATATATGTCTCGAAAGTTTGTTGGACTATGGAAACTTTGTCTCGAAATCTCTTCAAACTTTCTCGAAAGTTCTGCAAATTGTCACGAAACCGGTGCATAGTTTTTGACAGTTGTCACGAAAGTTGCCGAACGTTTCTAGAAAGCATGTCAAATTGTCTCGAAAGTTTCGAAAGATGTCTCGAAAGTATTGTATACTTTATAGAAAAATACGAAGGTTGTCTCGAAAGTTTCACACATTGTCTCGAAAGTGAAAAACATTCGAGACAATATTAATGTTTTAAGAAAATTTAAGTGCTTTTGAGACATTTGCAGACTTTCGAGACATTTTGCATAAGTTTAACGTATAAATAAATGGAACTGAAAGATAGCTCTGAGCAGGATTGTCTCTATTTCATTGTTGCCAAGTTGCCATACGTCAATGAGAGGTACAAGTTCTGAGTTGGCAAATGGCATACGTCTTTGCATACTGGAAATGTCACGTTGTGAGTATGTCAAATTTGTGGAAATTAAAGTTTATGGGTCCGTCACGTTTAACTCCGCCCGGAATGTAGCCTTAGTCCAGACTAACCAAAAATTAGTCTTAGATATGCCTGAGACTAATTCATTAAGTCTCGGACATGTCCGAGACTAGCTTTTGTCTTGACAAATGTCTGGCAAAATAGTCCGGACTAGTCTCGGACATGTCTGAGACTAGTTTTGTTTTGTCCGAGACATGTCCGAGACAAAACATTTTTTGTCTCAGACATGTCCGAGACGAATTTTCAATGTCCTAGAAAAAACTGGCATAGTCAGGACTAAAGCTAGTTAGTCCCAGACTAATTACATTTCTTGTCCAGGCAAATGTCTAGACATTAGTCCGGAGTCCGGACAGAATAGTCTGAAAAAATAGTCCGAACAATCAGTTGTTTGGACAAAGAGTCCATACTGCCAATAGTCCGGCGAACCGTACGGACTGGTACAAACTTCATGTACAAATTCAACAAATTGCCCAGAATCCAGATGATCATCATGACCAGATCATGTGATGTATATCTAGATATAGATGTATTGCTGAAGGTCTCCATGTCAATACCTGCCAGTCAGCGCATTTTATTTTTAAAATCCCAAATCCCCAAGTCCCAAAATTTTCATGGATTTTGTTTTTTTATTGTGTTAAATTGTTCAATACATTAAGCTTCATTAAATTAACTAATTTTAAAATATTAACAGTAAACACAAGAACAGAAACTTAACGAACACAGAAACAGTGAGCAAACGACCGGTAAACTATAGATGCTTCTTGAAAATGCTCAGGAAACAGTGAATATAGCATAGTAGACACAGGTGGACAAGGGTGGAATTCCCCCCTCCTCTCGGCGAAGTCGCTCACAAGGGGTCGCGAAAATACTCCCACAAGGGGTAAGAAAATTGGCCACAAGGGGTAAAAAAATTGCCCAAAAAGTTTTACGACTAAAATTTCCAAAACTTTTCCCTCTTCGCAGGAAGTTTTCACTTAAAATCACTATTTTTTGCTAAAAACCGTCCGTGCTTTGGCTAAAAAGTCGCTCTATGGGCAAAAACGGCAAAAATCGCTTAGCTTTAAAAATTACGCCTAAGAAAGATCGCTCTTACAAGAGGTACCCAAATTTGCTTCCACAAGGGTGAAAGGGTGAAATTTGACCTCCCGTTTAGGTATGATAGTAGAGCAGAGTTAAAATTAATCCTTTTAGCTCGTTTAACTTAAAAGTTCAAACTAGGCAAGCTCAGCTCAGCACTGCCTTATGGGTTCACTTATGTAAAGTTGGTCCCAAAATAAAAAATGATTAGCATACTTGATTTGGTCGGAAAATTCAAAAAAATCAAAACATTTTAAATTCTTAAAAAATATTAAATTTTCAATTTTTAACATTTTTGAAGTAGAATTCGCAAATATATATAAAGGGAGCACAACAATACAGTAGTAATCAAGTGCAGCCATTGAATCTTTCTCATTGAACACTTCTATAGCTGTGCCTACTAAAAAATTGTTGCAGCTGAACTGAAGACTTTACTGCAAATCCATTTATTTGTTAGAGGCTGGAGTCAAATAAATGCATAAAAATATTGTTAATTGCGTTGGGGAAAAATTAAAAATTCGATGCAATTGATACGACAATATTCTGAAAAAAGAAATTACTTGGAAAGTTGAAAATTGCTTTTAAAAATTTAATTACACCTGAACGGTGAAATCTCCCCCCCCCCGGGAAAGATTTCACCTGTGATATTTTTCCGGGGGAAACATTTCTCGGTGATATTTTTCCGGGAAAAAAATTTCACATGTGAAATTTTTCCCGGGGAAAAAATTTCAGCGGTGCAATTTTTCCCGTAAAAAAATTTATCCGGCACATCGGCTCTTTGGATCTGTTTTGGGTCAGTCAATTTTTGAACTTTCCATAGCAGACAAACCGGATATCATTCGCAGTTCATCATGAGATGAACACATATCAGATGAAACTATGAGTCTGAAATGTAATCTATGCAAACTAAAGCTAGCTAGTAGCTACAGCTTGAGGTTATTGAATAAAATATTCAATTCACAATAAAATGTGGCATTTCGAACGACTAGCTGGCTATTCCGAGGCACGTTAGTAATAAAATATCAAGCCCAACCGCATTTTAATTTGCCACTAATACCAAAATCAATCCCATCTTAGCTGTTCCATCTTTACTCCTGTGGAAGAGTTCATCACCGAAAATTCCAAATTTTGTGACCTTAAATCTCTGCCACAGTTATATATTTATTCGATTCCTTGCATTTTGTATTGTTTTTGAAAACAAATGGCCACACTTTGTTTCAAATTGAGCGAGATCCGTGATTTTTGTTTTGAGCCGAAACGATCCCTCTTGAACAACTGCTTGAAAACTTCGAATTAGCAGACCTCAAACTGAAACTGAAAAGTAAAGAAAATATGACAAGAACCAACGTCAACCAAGGGCATTTTCAAGAAAGGGTACAATAGAGTTAAAATTAACTCGATCTTCTTCATGAAAGAGTTAAAGAAGGAAGCTCAAGTTTGAGTGGAGTTAAATAGAGTTAAAACAGTTGATTCTAACTCTACTGTACTCTACTCTGCCCTTACATGAAAAGGCCCCAAGGATCAGTAGTACACTTACAGACGTGAAGCGTTGTATTTATACAGTATGCAGTGATTACTGATTTGAACCTAGATACATGGAAACTATTAGGAATAATGTCAGAAGGATCATGTCAAGGAAGTCCCCCTCAGCAAAATTGGCAATTTCAACAGCATACTGCTGACGATGACACAATCTTACAGCTTAAGCCGCATATCATTGGAAAGCTGAGATCGCGCTCTTTCTAATGCTGTAAGCCAGTCTGCGGTAGCTTTTCGCTATAAACTTTTATTTCGAAAAGTCTTCCAAAAATTTTAGTTTTGCTCGATTTTAGCTAAACTTCGACAAGTAATACGTTGTAGGTGTAAGCTAGCTTACATCATTGGAAAGAGCACGTTCTCAGCTTTCCAATGATGTGCGGCTTAAGCTCTAAGCTTGTGTCAGTCGTCAGCAATATGCTGTTTAAGTTGACCAATTTTGCTTAGGGGGGACTTCCTTGATATGATCCTGTCAGAATTTTGTTTGGTATCTTTTCTACTTATATTTTCTAAAATATTTGTATTTCACACAATTGAAAATAGCATTGCTTCGATTCTTTTTCCTTCATAATTTGCTAACTGCCATGTCAAACAGAAAGCAGATGGATTTGAAAGCCAGGCTGATGCAAAATATAAATATGAATATTAAGCACAATTACCACACTGGCCAAGACTTTGTGAGGAGCTTCGTTCTTGCCGACAGTCTTATCAACATGAAACTTTATTCTTCTGAAATGAGCCATTATGAAAACCAGTCCCATATGTTTCAGCTGAAGGTTGACTATGTCTGAGGTTTTAGCGTCAGCCTCCTATTAAACTAGGAATTTGCTTTAGTTTCATATAAGCATATTTACACGACATATTCAGCAGCATAGGAATATAAAATTGTGTAGGTGCAATGAGAAATGCATTGTTTTATTGCTCGCCAGATTTATACCACACTTATATACTAAGGCTTATATACTTATATCTTCAGACAAAGGGGACACTAACACAACCATCTCTTCAAGAAAGGCTGGAATAGTTAACGTTTAAGACATTGAAATAGAAATTTAATGTCAAGGTATAATTTGATACAACAATGAGTTTTCTCCGAGGAAGTGGTATAGTATTTACAATGCCAGAACATCTGAAGGATGAAGTTTTCTCAGTCATTCGCGTACTGCAATAAAAGCTGCACGGAAATTATAACTAATTTTCCTGCTGGATGTAAAAGCTTTGGCAGTGTGTTTACACAATGTGTACTTTCAGTTTCAGTTTCAACTATAGTCTGCAACACTGCAATTCGGATCTTTAAACTGAAGCCCACCAAAAACGTGAAATTATTTCGCGTTTCCAACTAACTAATATTGTTGTTGTTCCTGACTGAAATTGATCCTATGTTCTCGACTGAAACTTTGATTTTCTTGAATGCAAAATCTTCTCAGGAAAGCCCCCAGTCCCAGATTCTGCAAAATTTGATCAAATGAGCTAAAATTTTGTATTGGCATGTTTTCGACCACGGTGAGCTCAAATATATCAGAAATTAGCAAGAAATTACACATTTCTGATTTGTAGGGGGCGACCAAGGGGACCGAAAACGCTTTTGTCTTCGATTTTGCTGAAAAGCTGTATACAGAAAGTTATCGTAGTCGCAGAACGAGAATCTGAATTATCTTTTTCGATTCAGCTCTTCCTTAGCTCAGTATTAGCTAAAGTTGTAAGCTTAACATGTAAGTTTATACAGAGCTAACAAAAAGCTGAATCGAAAAACGAACTTCAGATTCATGTTCTGAGATCCCAAAAGCCCATATATACAACACTTCAGCAAGATCGAACACAAAAATTTTCCGGTTCTCCTTACGAATCAAAAAATCGAATTTCGCGAAATCAAAGAATTTTGTGATATTTGAACTTAGAGTTGTCGAAAACACACCCATGCCAAATTCAGCTCATTTGGTGAAGTTTAGCGGATTTCGATTTTGCTCAAATTGTGCAAATTGACACTCTCTAGGGCCCTACACAATCCATTGAAATTTGAGACGATTTCATCCAGGAATAGAAAAAGTTAGTCATTGAAATTTTTCAATTTCTTGTGAAAATGACCCAAAATCGGAACTGTAGAATTTTGTTTCTGGCAACAATAACGTACCTAAATCAAACCGTTCAAAACGTTCTACAGGTAATTACAAGATCTAATCTTTTCTCTTGTCGAAGAGCTTTATTAAAATTCGGTTTCAAACTTTTGTAGTAACCGTTTCTGTGAGACAGCCCCAAAAACACTGAAATTGAAAAAAATCACGAATATTAGTGGCCACTTCCCTATCCTGAATATTGCCTTGCTAACTAAGCTGGCTAGCTATCACTTTTTACTTATAATTTGTTAATTTCCAATTGTTAGAACAATTGTCCGGACAACAGTGCCATTGTCAATTTAATTTAGTCCGAACAATTATTAGAAAGAAGGGACATTTTGGGTTTACTCCGCTGTCACAGCCTAATCTTTCCCCAGGCTGATTTTCCTCCGGAAAAATTGGCCTAGGCTAATCTTTCCCCCTCGGAAAAATTAGACTAGGCCGATTTTTCCCCTCGAAAAAAGTAAGCCTAGGCTGATTTCGCCGCCTTTAATTTCCCCTTTAGAAAAATCAGCCTAGGATGATTCTCCCCCTCCCCGGAAAATCAGCCTACATTGAACTTTCCCCTGAAAATTGACCTATCATATGAAGTTGTCCCAGGGAAAATAATGCTTGCGACATGACATGTGTGTGACATGAGCAAAATCTGAATACAGTAAACATATTAGCGCATGCAATTCAGTGTGTATCATATAAATTATAACATAATCTTAACCATGTTTACTATAAAATGTCGTTGTCACAGTGAAATTTTCCCCTAGAGAATTTTCACCCTCACCCGAAAAATTTTGAAGAGTGAAATCCCCCTCCCTCGACAAATATCACCGATGAAATTGTTCCATGGAAAAGATTTCACCGTTGACCTGTAATTGAATTTTTAAGAGTAATTTTCCACTTTGCAATCAATTTCTTTTTCAGAATATCAGAATTCAAAATGCATTTCACTGAATCAAATTTTTAAACGTGCCCATCATAATATAGCAACATTTTTAAAAAATTGTTACATAATGACACACTGTTAAAAGAGTCCAATTTTTGAAATCCAATCCAGAAAAATTTTGATGTTTTTACCACGTTTATCCAAAAATCTGGGGGGCGTGCAAACCATGAACTAGACATCTATGCCCCCCTAGACGTCTATGCCACAAACTTCAATCTTTTCCACACCCCAAAGGAAACTACAATGGACATTTCCGGGTATATTACGGCACGAAGGCAGGCAAGGGATTTCAAACGGTTTTTAGCCATTATGTGTAGTTTGCATTATTTTGGACAGAACTTAAAAAATATGCTGTGTTTTGTGAAGTATTACATTTCTAGACTTCTGGTGTTTCGAAACTTGACATTTCGAGACTTGTGGTATTTCGAGAATAGAATAGTGTTTCGAGACATTCCATCTGTATATTTCGAGTTATCTCGAAATAGATTTGCAGAATCTCGAAACATATTCCAAATGTCTCAAAATATTTTTCAATGTCTCGAAACATGGTGTTAAGTCTCGAAATTTTTATAAAAATTCTCGAAACATTTCGAAAATGTCTCGAAATAGTTTTAGTAAAGTCTCGAAAAATTTTTCAAATGTCTAGAAATCAATACGAATAATCTCGAAAGTTGAAAATTCATTTTACAAAATGTCTTGAAACATGCACAAGTGTCTCGAAATATTTCGAGACAAATCATCAACTTTCACGAAACCTTCTACACTTCCCGCGGAGTTTAACGTGACACACCCATAAAAGTACAGTGAAACGCTATTCTTATGCATTATACAAAACATTTTACATCAAAATGGAATTATACTTTGGAACACATTTTTTCGAAAAAGAGCAAACAGAATGTTTTAAAAGAAAGAACAAGGATAAACAAAAAATTTTGGAACAATTTATCGAACGTTTATATTTTAATAGAATGCCGAGATAACACACCCAAAATATTCGAAAGTGTTAATAATTACACTTTTTGTCCTTATAACTATTGCCATTTTTTAAACATTTCTACGTACGCTAACCTTTTGCCTATGAGTCAGTCTGAGGTAAAAACTCAAGTCTCACAATCAGAATCGTATATTTATGTAAAGGTTCACACGAGGCAACTATTTTGCGAAGCAACTTTGAAGCAACGTTAGTTGCTGAGAAATTGCTTACAATTTGGCGTTCATACCAGGCAGCCTTCAGGCAATATTTTATCTAGCAACTTTCTCCCTGCAGGCAACGACAATTCTGCTCGCCGAAAATTCAAAAGTCGTGGCCTTGCTTGATTGGCCGTTGCCTGTGAGTTGCCCGAAAATGTCGCTTCTGGACCGAGTGAAAATTTCAAGTTGCTTACTGGTTGCTTGCGATTTTGTGAGCGTTCACACTAGGCAACTTTCAGTTGCTACAAAGTTGCTAGAAGGAAGTTGCCCGAAAGTTGCAACAAAGTTGCATCGTGTAAACCAGTCTTATGTTTGCGTATACCCTATGTACTAACAAGAATGAAAATGCTCCAATGGAGCATGAGAAATGCAATATGGGTGACACTAAGCTTTAAGCGCACAGAGACTGGGTTTTAAAACGTTAATATGGAGGGAGGGAGGGGCAGGTTGTAAATGACAAGAGGACAGGGTTAAGAGCGCACTAATATGGACCAGCTTCGCTGAACAACCCATATTCGCGGTCTATGAAGTAAAGTCTTACAAATTAATTAAGGATTCTACTGGATTTTCAAGCTTTTCAAACAACAAATCTTCTGGAACTTGTGCATCCCTTCCAAACAACAGTGTATCTTGAATAGTAGAATGAAACGACATTCCATAAGCATACATTGCAAAGGCTAAGTTCGCATCCCAATAACGCTGATTCACATCTACGTACTTCTTAACTATTTCCCGGGGTAGTTCCATTAACCCGTTCAACTAAGCCGTTTGGCTGAAGAGGATAGTCACTGGTAAGTAACTTTTTAGTACCCATCAATTTAAAATGAACATTTGTTTCTTCTGCCTGAAAATTAGTACCTGGATCAGTAATAACTTCAGTTGGTACTCCATACCGTAAAATAAATTCATTCAAAAGAACACGTATTATAGTCTCGGCTTTTTCGTTTCGTAAGGGCCAAGCTTCAGCCTTCTGTAAGTTGAACAGTTACTACCAAAACACAAACATTCTGCTTTTGCTAGTCGAGAAATGCATAAGGTTTAGTCACTGGCGGACAAATTTTCATAGGCACTTGAGGGTGCGTCGGTCCAATAGAAAAGCGTGCACACACAATACAATTACGTATAAACAGCTTAACATCAGTAAGCAATGTGAGCCGATAATATTTCACATATACTTTATAATGAGTTTGAGGTACACCCAAATGATCAGAACGAAACCGTTCTAAAATATAGTTGCGAAACTTTCTAGGTACTTACGTTAAACGTGCTGAGCACTTTTTCTTTCGACCATTAATATCAGTGCTAACTCGATACAGCATTCCAGTTTCTTTCGATGTAAAGTTTGATAGTTAAATTCAGAGTGCAATAGCTCATTTCGCAATTCTAGTATAGCCTTGATTTTTGGCATTTGCAAAAGTATATTTGAGGGTTTTTATCAGTATACAATGTGAACTGTGAACTAGATAATGCTGAAAATGCTTGCATGCCCAAACTACTGCAAGACTTTCTAATTCAACAATTTTATTAAAGATCTACTAGCATAGGTTATGGGTTTTGGCTTTTCCTGTCCAGGTTGATCTTGTTCTAAAACTGCACCACAAAAGACAAAGACAAAAGACCCACAACACTAGTTCTGTTGTTAAGGAAATGATTCCCTTTGGTCACATAAAGTTTGCCCCATTATTACTCATTCATTACTTGGAGTTAAGAAGCCATTTTATATCAAAATGTAGCTTGACATTTTCTCTTTTTAACGCATACCATGAAACTAATGTTGGTTTTCTAAAATATTTTTAACACATTTTAGGAGAAGTATAATCTTCCAGAATTTTTGCAGACTCAAGTAAATTTTTTCGCGACACATCGGTTATATCATTCGATACCTCCATCAAATAGCTGGGGACGATTTTTTATTTATTGTGAAATAGCTCTTCGTTATAGAGAAATAAGCTGAAATGTGTGCGTAACCTGTATTTTGCCTACATTTTCCAAATTTGTCAAGCGATTACTTTAGCTAGAAAGCAGTAATCGGTTCAACTAAAAAATCGTCCCTGGGTATATTTGTGAATAACACATTTGTTCAGTAGCAGCCCTCCACCTTGCATGGTGAATGCTCCACAATCTTTGGAAAAAATTGGTCTTGGTTTTGCAAAAACTACATTTATTATGATAGCAGCCTACAGGATAGCAGTTGGAATACGATCATGCGCCGGATTATTTGTCCCTATGAGACCTTCAGATCGACGCCCTTAGTTTGATTTCGCGGCTTGCGTAGTTCAAGGAATGTTGGATTATTTGATTTCTGCAAAGATGACAAGTTTTCGACGCCAAAACAAGAAAATAGGTTATATCTCACGGTAGAGAAAAGTTAGAAACTTGCTTTAAAAACCAAAAATGTGAAGCTCAATGAGATCTTTCGAATGAATATAGTCATAACAATATAGCAGCTGCCAAACGTTCAGAAATTTGGAAAACCACTCTGACCGGAAATCTCGAATTTTTGAATCGGGATTGCGCGGAGGGTGTTAGAACGCTAAAAGAACTAATTTCGGAAAGTTTCATCAAATTTCATGTTGATTTACGCCGACAACCAACAATATGTGCCCAAAAGGAATCACCACCTTAAAGTAAAAGCCTCTTCCCAATTAGCGTAGGCAAGAACAGGTTTCGTTTATTAACGCTTGCTTTAGATTTTCAAAAGCCTGTTGGCATTTTTCATCCCTATGAAAACATTCATCTTTTTTATGCAAATTATTCATTGGTGCCATAATAGAACTAAAATTACTAATAAATCTCCGATACTAATGAGCCATACCCAAGAAACCACGCAATTGCTTCAAAGTATTAATAGGTACTGGAAAGTTTATAACCGCAGTAACTTTACGTGGATCTGTTTCAATGCCCTCTTCGGAGATAAAATGACCAAGATATTCAACCTTTTTGCGGAAAAAACGCACGTTTTAATCTTTCGCCGCAAACCATGATCTGATAGTTTTTGGAAAACCATTTCTAACATTTTCAAATGATGAGTTTCGTCGTTAGATGGAATAAGCAAATCATCAATATAGACAGGCAATTCGGTAAATATCCTTTCTATTATTCTTTGAAAAGTCGCAGGGGCATTCGTCAAACCAAATGGCATAACGTTAAAATGAAACAATCCCATATGCGCAATAAATGCGGTCTTTTCTTTATGAGGAGGAAACCACTCGATTTGCCAAAAGCCGCCTTTGCTGTAACGGGACCAGTCATTCCAGTTTCAATAAGCTGTTGTCCTGTACTGCACTTTCCCAAGTTGTCAGGCGTTGCGAACACATGTACGTACTTACGCGTTAATTCCTTAAACTTACTTTCGTCTTTTCTGAGCATTCAAATTTATCAAAATGAGCTTCCTGGATGAATTGATCGTATAATTCCTGTCTAGTAGGTACTTTAGACTCACCTTCCGCTTGTTATGAAGTTATAGGTATATCTACGCACGTATATCCAACATTTGCTGAAAGTTTCAGCATGCACATATTTAGGTAAGTCGTCTTCACATACATATTCTTGCTCAAACCAATATATCGTCCAATTGTAAAAACGATTCCTTGCCTTGGCGGTTTTTTAAAGTTGCTAAATCATTCGCGTAAGCTAGTACCATTCCTGGATGTAAATGAATTGGTTCATAACCCGAATTCCTAACTTTGATTTCTTGGGCTTGTTCCTGTTTGGAAATTATACCAGGAACAATATAACAGCATTTTTTCCCCAAAACGTTCTTGGAATTACGTACTAGTTTAGCCGTTTCTTCAAACAGTGAAGGCTAAGGAGCTATTCACTCATTTACAATTGATGACTTTGTTCGTACGAATCGTCAGTCGTATGAAGAGTACATAATATATAAGAGTGTGACAGAAGGCAAGCTCTCTGTTGGCAGATCAAGGTACATGCTCTGCACGCTAACGGCTGACCCCCCCACAAACGTGTATTCTCACTTCAAAGAAATTCGCACGCTATCTTTGCGTTCTAAAGCTCGAAGCAGACACAAATTGGACGCATGCAGGCGTTGTGTTTTCGAGTTTTAACACGTAAAGATACGGCGAGTGAGCGTACAGAAACGTGTACTGGGTACACGTTTATGGGGAGGGGGTCAGCCGTTAGCTTTCAGATCATGTACCTTGAGCTGATAACAGAGAGCCTGCCAGCTGTCATACTCTTATCTATTATGTACTCTTTGTCCTATCTGAAACTTTCACATCTAGAGTTTGTTGTCCTTCCTCACATGAAATAGAGACCCATGACTCAGAATTTGCCGGTATACAAGTTCCAACTCGCAAACAAATATTTGAAACCGTAGGCCGTGCTTTTCCAATCATTTGCAAGATGCTGCCTATTTGAGGCGCCCTCAGCAATGGAACCTCCTTAAAATGCGGGTAGTATATAGAGTGGCGACCCATGAGCATTGGCCAGATATAGTATGAAAAGAATTTATACCCAAAAGAATGTCGTATGGACAGAAATCACTAATCAAATACTCATGTGCCCACCTATAAATCTGAAGCTAGTTCAAATTTAACTGAACCAGAAAAAGTGATGGATGTCCCATTTGCTGCGGTAACCTGTTCGCAGGCACCATCCCCAAATGTCAATTTTTCTGGACATTTCTGCATTAAATGTTCGACAAAATTCTTAGAAACCACTGAAATATTAGCGCCCGTATCGATAAGTGCTAGAGAATTCACGCCTCCCACTGATGCAACTATCCGGAGTGAATGCACATTGTGGTATTTTCGTCTGAGCATCAAGGAAGTATTTATCCTGATGTACAAATGCGGCCAAAAAGTTATGATTATTTGCAACGAAATCAGTTTTAGGAGCCTTATGTGGCTGATAACTTGACTTTTCGTGCAAATCTTCACTTTCGTTATCTGACGAATCTGACAGATTTTGCTCTGAACATGAACTTTCTGAAGAATCATACTCAGAAAGAAATCTTCCGGGAAAATCTGGGTTAGAAATCTTACAAGAATGCCTTTTTTGACCACTATTCGATTTTGTCTCAACATCTTTCGTCCTGATGATGAATTATCGTCCTTTTTATATTGGATGTTACTGTTAGTTTTCCCTCTCCACGTTCAAAAATGAATCTTTAGCTGCTATTTTCTCCGGGTCAGGTGCCTCAGGTATATTTCTAAGATGTTTTAATTGT
>JASAND010018668.1:0-14614 GCA_030248195.1 Trissonchulus latispiculum
ATTGGACACTTCTAAAAGTGTCCAGACAGATAGATAAATTATGCATGTGCGCAGACAGATAGATAAATTCTTACAATTATCGCATTCTGTCCGGACGGATGAGAATTATCTATCTGTCCAGAACAGAGTTGGACAGATGCGTAAATTTTTGAACCAAGCATTAATATAGAGAATATTTGTGTTTGTAGCTCTATTTAATTTCATTATTATTCTTACTTTATTTTTAATAGCTTATGCATTGTACTAAAGCTTGTTATTTATTTTATTAGCTGATATTTCATTAAATTTAAATATCTCTGCTTGGATCGTGTTAATTTTATACATGTAACATTTATTAGATATCGTTCCAATTATTGATGGTTTTGATAATTTATTTATTTGTTAATCATTAATTATTTTATGTACGTGATATTTGTGAAATTTTGGTATATACCGTCATTTTAACGTAATTTAAAATAGAAAAACAAACGGTGAAACTTGCAAGAATTAAATTTAAATATTTACGTTTTATGCTAACGTATAATTATTTACTTATATACGTATTACCTAATCTCTTATTAATTGTAATTACATATTAAAAGTACATAAAATAATTATTAAATTAAACTGTTATACATGAAATGAAACTAACAAGATTTGAAAATAACAACAACAAATAAGATTTTTTAAAATTTAATGAAATATCAGCTAATAAAATATAATAACAAGCTTTAGTACAATGCATAAACTATTAAAAATAAAGTAAAGAATAATAATGAAATTAAATAGAGCTACAAACACAAATATTCTCTATTATTAGTGCTTAGTTTAAAAATTTACGCATCTGTCCAACTCTGTTCTGGACAGATAGATAATTTACTCATCCGTCCGGACAGAATGCGATAATTGTAAGAATTTATCTATCTGTCTGCGCACATGCATAATTTATCTATCTGTCTGGACACTTTTAGAAGTGTCCAATTTACTCATCTGCCCGTAACATATATATATATATATAATGTAAGACAAGAGAACAAAAACTATAGGATTCTATTGTCAAAAGATTAGAGAAAAATAGTCTAAAATACAGTGACTACATAGTATCAAAAACTAATCCTATTACTTTATCACTAATTAAAGGCTTAGAACAAGAAAAGAACAAATTGCAAGCATAAGAACGCTCGGCTATTCCTCTGTCGGTTCGCTTTCAAATCGAAGCACACATATACATATATATATATATACACACACACACACACACCAATATTATGATAAGACCTACACCATCTGCGGTAGCTTTGATGTTCCAGACAGTGTAGCCTATTCCTTCTCTACACATATGCATGAAAAGTATTGCATACGTTACTTACGCATACATTCTTTGGAATAAGAATGTACTTAGCTTATGTGATATGTTATAGAGGACCACTGCACAACGAAAACCTCATACCTAATATGCACATATAACACACATTTAGAATAGCCGAGGGACCATATCAGAAGAATATTGTAAAAATATTAATATGAATAAGAATAAAATATCTTTTTAATTAGTACAGTATGATTTGTTGCTTAAAAGTATATATATATAGTATAGTACTATGTGGGCTTACTTAAAAACACTCGTCTTTGTAGCGTTAATACGCAAACGTAATGGAGTTACTTAACTTAACTTTTGCTTTTATTAGAGAAAATTATGTTTTTCAATGACTTTTCCTTTTTATCATAGCAAAAGATGATTAATAAAGAAAACAGCAAACGACTAACAAAAATTATCTACTAGAAAAAGGAGTATATATATATTATAAATACCAATTTTTACTTTCTTGCGAATCCAACAAGATCAAAGTTAACATATTAAATTAGCAATTTAAGCTTATGCTAAACTAACGAAAAGCTGAATCGAAAAAACAGATTTCAGATTCGTACTCAACGGTCCAGAAAGCAATTGCATGGATGTTTTCAGCGGAGATAAAACGTTTTATGACCCTAATTATAAACTTTTTAATATTTTTAGATTTTTGAATTCAAGAGCCTCCAATATATATAAACCCCAATATATAACTTTAAAAGTTACTGGTCAAACAAATAGAAAGTTAGGACTGGGAGGGAACCCGCAAGCGCGTACCTAACCTTCGTTAAAAATTAAGGGTGATAAAAACGAAAATACGATTTCCTCACACCACAGACATTTCTAAACGCGACATCCCTAACGACCTGTTCGTCCAACGGCCAGAGATAAGACCGGGTCATGTACTTCTTGATCCGGTTATCTGGTCTACCTTTGACAAGAACCAAAAATGCTCCTTCGTCGCATGTAAAATACATACGAGTACTCTCAGGCTGGTTGTACAAACACGGAAACTAGCCTGTAAAATGCATGAGTGGCGTTGAGGTTGTAAATTAAGGAAAACAAGTTGCAACGGCTTAACATATGAGCCTGTCCTACAACGAGGCTCATATTGGCGTATGTCATAATATAATTTGTCGAACTTGACCTCCATATAAATAGCACGTAAAGCTTTTCATTACAAAATTGTCCTTCACACATCTTGTCGCTAAGACATTATACTGTGCATACGCATTATACGGCATGCCACTTTGCGCTCTGACTTAGAGCCATGTGGGGAAAGCATTACGTATGTGAGAGTAGTGTGTCATAGTGTTCCGAGAATACAGTAGGTGTACTATAGTGCTTCCGGAAATATATAGTAGGTGCCATGGTGTTTCGGGAAACATCAGCTTGCATCTGTATAGATAAACTTGAGGTGTCGCAGTTCACTTCGTTCTGTCCATTTCTTTCAAGCCACAATGTTAACATGTTATGCCTATTCATTATCATATTAAAGAAAAAATGATGACCTGATAATCTTTAAGAAGGCTGCACTGTGAAGCCAATATGAGACTCGTTGTAGGACAGGCTCATATGTTAAGCCGTTGCAACTTGTTTTCCTTAATTTACAACCTCAACGCCACTGATATGCATTTTACAGGCTAGTTTCCGTGTTTGTACAACCTGCCTGAGAGTACTCATATGTATTTTATATGCGACGAAGGAGCAGTTTTGGTTCTTGTTTTCCATTCTTTTACATATGTATGCGCAAAAAAGAACCAACATAATATATTTCCGAACACCATGCGCAAGCAGATACTATTTTGACCACTTTTGGAAAATTTCATATTTGACCCAAAATCGCTTACGTCCCCACCCCACCCCACCACAGCACTCTACAGCCACATTGAGCATGCAATTCATGACAAAAGTGGCTCAGCTCACTTAGGGCTTTCATTTGGTACCAAATTTGACCACTTTTGAAAAATTTCATTTTGGACCATTCCTTTGGACATTCCTCTTACCGACCTGACCCCTCTGACGGTCAAGTGGAGCCAGCCCAGCAAAATGGGTGCGTTGCACAGCAAAACGGACACCGGAAATGAGCTGGGCGCACCAGAAAACTCCTATAGAGAAAGTTTTGAGGGGCCAAAGAGCCTAGTATGGACCTCCAGGAAACGGTTGCCGACATGACCCTCCAGACGACAAAGTGGAACCAGCCCAGCAAGATGGATGAGTCGGACGGCAAAACGGACACCTGATATGAGCTGGGCGCACCAGAAACCCCCTATAGAGAAAGTTTTGAGAGGCCAAGTAGAGCCTAGTATGGGTCTCCAGGTAGCGGTTGCCGACATGACCCTCCAGACGGCAAAGTGGAACCAGCCCAGCAACTTGGGTCAGTCGGGCAGCAAAATTGATAGCGGGAATCCAGTCTCCGTCCGCAAACACCTTTGTATGCAAGATTTGAGGCTTCCAGGTCGCAAAGTAAGCGAAAAAACTAAGTTCAAAGTTGGACCCAAAATTAACCAAATTTGGTAGGCCAGTACCCAAAAATTACGCTCAGGGCCGGAAAATCATATAGCAATTGAACGACCCTGATACGTGTCCTATTCAGCCATATAGGCAGTATTGCCCCATTATAGCCCAGTCTGACTTATTACGGCGCCTTTGAAGCATACTTTTTGGCCATTTTAGCGTTTTGGCAGACTTCGGCCCCCCGCCAAAAATATTTTCCGGCTCTGGGAGGCATAAAAACTAGCCTATCGTCTTATTTTTGTTGCGTACTCCAAGAATATATATTGTTTTCATAGGCAAAAATTTTTCTATCTGTTGTTATTATTTGTTGTTGTTGTTATAAACCTCCTTACCAGACGTCAAAGCGGAGAACCGAAAAAAAACATCACTCTAGTAAGCGATTTTTGGCGCAACTTTTTAACGGAAAGTGGTACGGGGATGAAACTTGGCGAATATACTAAACTCGACACGTACAATTTTTTGCGCACATAATCTGCGCAGGAATCTGCCAAAGGTTTGAAAACTGCATGTATATACGATGTATGGAGCTATCTACTATCCGTTGGAATTAGATTTAGGACAAACTCTCCATATAGGAAAACTCAAATCTGATTACTTTTTAGAAGACATTCTCAAACTATCTGAATTCAAAAATATTTTGCAGAGGCTTCATCTGTTAGTGTCGTTAAATATTTATATTATTGCTTAACGCTGATAGCTTCACTTGAGGAATATCCTTTTAAAATAAGGATATATACAAGAATAACAATGCTCCAATGGAGCATGAAAAATGCAATATGGGTGACTTTAAGTAGTTGTAAGTGATACTGAGGACAAAAGCGCATGGGTATGAACAACCCATATTCGCGAAAACTGCCGAGACAGTTGCTTATCGGCAGTTCGTCAGAAAACTTTACAATTTGTCAGCAAGACTCTGCAAGCATGTAGTTGTGCTCGTTATACTGCTTAATAATAGACTTACGTAAGTTAACTGCGTCGTTCATGTGTTTAAAACTAGGGGGGAAAATGCCCTTGACGGGCAACCAACAGGTAGAATATGTAAATACTTAGATGTAAATTACACGGTGCATGCTTATAATTGATATTCTGCTGAAGCGGAAAAATGTGGTATGTCAATTGTCAGCGACTAAAATGACAGAAACCAGTGCGCCGAATAGGGATTTACTCGGCGAATATAATGACAGAAACCAGCTTTGTGCACCGAATAGGGAAGCTGCTCGGCGACTAAATGACAGAAACCAGCTTTGTGCGCCGAATAGGGAATCTATTCGGCGACTAAAATAATCGAAACCAGCTGTGTGCGCCGAATAGGGGATTCCCTCCGTCCGCCCTATTCGCGCAAACTTTTCAGTTTTTTGGGAAATTGTTACTATTTCTTTCTTCTTGATGCCCTCGCATCTGTCTTCAGTGCGTTGGAGAAGGGGCTTTTAGTCGTGCTGATGATGCACTCGTCAGTTTTTGTTCGTTTCCGTAAACGCAATCGGGTTGCTAATTTCTACATGTTAAACGCCCGTTTACCTATATAGTTGACTCCATTAGCAATTTACTTTACTCAGTTTCTTTCCGCTATCAGCGATATTTTTTACATTTATCAGCAGAACAAACGGAAGGCCAGACAACAAAGCGAATACGTAATTTGTGTTCGACGATGCTTGCGAAAGCATACATGCTGTAAAAAGCACTTTATGGAACCGGAAACTCTATGCGCATTATGATCCCCAGACAAAAAATCTGGGAAGTTTCAGCCCCGTATCACTTACCGTTGATAAGCCCCGGACCTGAGATTATTACAATGACGTTTTTTTCCAGCTTTCTCCTATTTGATAGTTGTATTGTACATAATATTCGCCGCTTTCACGTGAACTGCAGCGGTGGGCCAACCTAAAGGGCTAGGTCTAGTATTATACCTCTAAAGGGGAATTTAAGAATCACAAGTTTTTTTAAAGTCGCGATGCTGCTATAGCGCCGCAGTGGCACTACGCAAAGTACGGCTCATAGCGAAAAGTGACCATTTTTGTGGTCGTCGCTCAGGTCGAACGTTACAAGCTGGAGCTGATTTCTTTTTATATTCAGAAATTACATATATATATATATTGAACTAGAGCTTTGCCTGGCCTCTCAAAACTTTGTCTATACGGGTTTCCTGGTTTGCCCAGCTCATTCCCGGTATCCGTTTTGCCGTCCGACGTGCCTATATTGCTGGGCTGGTTCTACTTTGCCGTTTGAAGGGTTAGTCTGGTGGGAGGGTTAAATGATCGAAAATAAAGTTTTTCAAGTGGTCAAATTTGGTATCAAATTAAAGCCCTAAGTGAGCTGAGCAACTTTTGTCATTTAACTGCATACCCAAAGTGACTGTAGAGGGCTGTGGGGTGGGAACTTAGGCGATTTTGGGTCAAAAATAAAATTTTTGAAAAGTGGTCAAATTTGGTATCAAATGAAAGCACTGAGTGAGCTGAGCAACTTTTGTCATAGAACTGTGTACCAAAAGTGGCTGTAGAGTGCTGTGGTGGGGTGAGGTGGGGACGTAAGCGATTTGGGGTCAAACATTAAATTTTTCAAAAGCGGCCAAATTTGGCATCAAATGAAATCCCTAAGTGAGCTGAGCAACATTTGACATGGAACCATCTACCAAAAGTTGTGACGGATTTATGCCTTTCTCAACCGGAATTTAAAAGATAGACATAGGCCCCACACACATATTATCCCCTTTTGTGCGGAGCATTTTTGTTACTTGTATCAAGAGTACATAATGATAAGAGTGTGACTGCAGGCAGGCTCTCTGTTATCAGCAGCTGACAATTGCGTACCTAGTGGACCCCCCGCAAATCAGTACCTAGTATTCGAGATTGATAAATGATAGGTCACATCTGCGGGGGGGTCCCGATAGATTGCTTATTGTAGAAGCGAGTGAACACACGCAATTGCGTACTAGGTACTGATTTGCGGGGGGGGGGGTTCACTAGGTGCGCAATTGCGGGGGGGGGGGGTGGGCCGGTTGCGTGCAGAGCATGGCTCAACTGCTGATAACAGAGAGCCTGCCTGCTGTCACACTCTTATCATTCTTATCATAACATCTTATATTCATCATATGTACTCTTGCCTGTATATATGTCGTGGTTAGATAGACAAATTCGTTAGATGGACATCTAACCACTCAAGTTGGTTAGATAGACATCTAACCGGTTAGATAGACATCTAACCGGTTAGATAGACAAATTTCACTATCTAACCAACTGTTTTGGTTAGATGGCCATCTAACCAGGGCAGTACTGGTTAGATTGTAAGTGCGAATGTTTAAGTGTCTTGGAAAACATTTTTATGGCCAAATGGACTAGTTTTATTGTATAATTAAACAGTGAATATTTTGACAACATATAACATATTTTGATAACATTTGCGGATCAATAAAGTACAATTGATACAGTATACAGTACAATAAACAGTATCATACAATTACAGTAATCCTGTTTAATTATACAATAAAACTAGCCCATTTGGTCATAAAAATGATTTCCAAGACACTTAAACATTCGCATTTACAATCTAACCAGAACTAAAGCAAGCTTAACAAAAAAATCAAAATTCGGTTTTTTGGCTGGAACTTTCGCAAAACTAAACCAAATCGATTACTTTGAGGACCCGTGGATAGGTCTTGGGCTAAGCTTTAAAACCACCCCAGTTTCGTTGCTCTACTACCTACCAGTAAGTAGCAGTAGATGAAAATGTGTGATTTTTTGTGAAAGGTTTAACAAAAAAATCACCCGTTAACAAAAAAATCAGTGGCGGATCGGATCCCAGAGAGCAGCTAGCAACTTTTTCTAATCAGTTTTGGATAGAGCGCACTAAATAACGTATTTGGAACCCCAAACCGCTAGCCTAGTGCTACAACTAAGGCAACTGACCCCGCCGAAGTCTTAGTGGTCACTGATGGCCCCCGACAGCGTCCAGTATGAAGTCTGGTGGCTCTAAAGTGCCGTTTTAAAGGCTAAAATGTTGTTTTTTCGTGTTTGTGAGTGATTATAACCTATTTCCAGGCATTTTGGCAGAGAAAATCAGAACTTCGTATGTTGGTGGGGTATAACCCACGGTCACGTGACCCCTGCCGGACCCTCCAGGTACCAACTGAACAGTCCGAAGTGGCTATAAACATGTCCTAGGGGGTTTTCCAGGGCGCTGAATTCAAACCTGGCATTAGTTTTTAGGTAACTATGGGCTAATACTGACTTCTGGGATCACATTTACCGTCGGACGGTTCAGGCCCGGCTGGTTACCAGGTTGGACTCCCAGAAGTGTCAGGCAATCTCAAAAACAACGTATATAAGGGTTTTCGAGGTCGCTGAGCTCGAATTTGACGTTAGTTTTGCTTTAGCTGCTGTTCTGACTTCAGTAACAAAAATATAAAAATGATTTTATATTTGTTAAAATTTTAACAAAAAAAATCACCCACCCCAGGACGGCTCAGAGGTCCGACTGGGAACTTCTATATATGTATCGATAGCCCACAGTCAGGACATGTCACATGCACAATATGGGTTGCCTAGGGTTTTCCCTTAGTAAATAGCAGCCGAAATTCGAACTTCGGTCATGAACGTTTTTGAGGTCACTTTTGGGTACCCTCACTTAAAGGTCTGCCCTGAACGCATGGAGAGGGCCTAGGGCCTCAAACTCACAGGCTGTGATGTCGAGATGTGTGGCTATCACCATGCAAAAATTTGGGTCTCTGCGACTTTCCTGTGAGTCAGGGTGGGGTGATTTTTTTGTTAAAATTCCGGGTGATTTTTTTGTTAAGCTTGCTATACCTTGGTTAGATGGCCATCTAACCAAAACAGTTGGTTAGACAGTGAAATTTGTCTATCTAACCGGTTAGATTGTAAAACTACGCTGACTTTACAATCTAACCGGTTAGATGTCTATCTAACCAACTTGAGTGGTTAGATGTCCATCCAACCAACTTGTCTATCTAACCACGACATATATACATACTTTAATGCAAGGCAGGTTCAAAGTTCGCGCGAGTAGGGCGGACGGAGGGAATCCCCTATACGGCGCACACAGCTGGTTTCGATTATTTTAGTCGCCGAGTAGATTCCCTATTCGGTGCACAAAGCTGGTTTCTGTCATTTTATTCGCCGTGTAAATCCCTATTCGGCGCACTGGTTTCTGTCATCTTAGTCGCAGACAAACGGCATTTTTCCGCTTCAGCAGAAAATCAATTGTAAACATGCACCGAGGCAATATTACTTTGCTGATAGCGTTTACCTGGAATCAGGCCCATATAGGAGGGATCGTCCTCAATATCAATAAAGGGTTCTGGTTCCAAGGGGACGACCGAACTACCAAGGTTCCCGGATTTCTGGGTAGAATGCGGGGATCAAAGAGGATTTAGACTGGGAGCACCGGGATTTACCACGGACCCCGTTAAATACGTCGACTCGTACAGGCTGTCCGGACTGTACAGGGAGTCCTCAAAGTAGTTCGAGTCGGATTTGGGAGAGTACATTCCGGCAAATCCCGGAAATCCGGTGGCTGATGCGGTAATTCTCCACCAGCTGCCGCAGCACCGCCGTCATAATCATCATGCTGCTTGCAGGAGAACATCAGATATGGCTGGGAACGACTGAAACAAGAAACAAAAATTATATACATAAAATGTTTTAAATAATTTTTATGGTGAACATTGACAAATTTGGCTGTGGAACGTCAGAAAGGACACAGAAAAATTTTTCAATAGAATTATGAAGTGCACTTTCAGAAAAATGCTATTAATTTAGCTTGAAATTACGGTTTCGTATAGAGGTCGGGGGGAACCCGAGGTAGTCACATTTTGGACTCTGCAGAACTATCTAGTGGAGCAATCCGGCTATAAATTATTTTCTTATCAAGCCCTGTCTAGACTGTCATTTTGGTATATAAATCGACTCTCTAAGTCTTGTCCTTAATTAGTATATAATTAACGGTTAATTAGCCGGGGTAAAAAACCAATGGCGGGGAAAAAACCAACCGATGGGGAAAAAAACCAACCCCAATAATAAGGGTAACTCCCGGTGCTCCCAGTCTAAATCCTCTTTGATCCCCGCATTCTACCCAGAAATCCGGGAACCTTGGTAGTTCGGTCGTCCCCTTGGAACCACAACCCTTTATTGATATTGAGGACGATCCCTCCTATATGGGCCTGATTCCAGGTTACTAACTCCCACTAGCGTAGCCAAAAAAAATTTCGGGGGGGGGAATGCAAAATTTTTTCGGGGGGTCTGGGGGGCAGAGCCACACAGAAGCTGAGAAATTTTTCTATTTCGTGACCTTTGTGGAATTTTTACGGAGCATTCGTTGAAATTACAATAATATTTAAGGCGTAGTGCGTGTTCATGCACCCAAATGATGCAGAAGGTGGACGAAGTACACCAAATAGGGTAATTGGTACTCAGGTTTTAGTGCGAAACACGTTATAATGGTATAATACACTTATATATTTCGCGCCGAAGGCGCGAAAATTTTTTGAAAAATGGGCGTTTTACACATGGCAGGAAAAAATTCCTGGGGGGCAACACAATTTCGGGGGGGGGATTCCCCCCATTCCCCCCCCCTGGCTACGCGCCTGCTAACTCCTATTAGAGATTTTATGCATGAAACAACCAAAACCGGTGTCGCTGACTTCATATACGTATATATATATATATATTAGGGATCGACCGGAACTCCGAAAAACCGGAACCGGCATTGGCTTTAAAAACCCGGAACCGGAACCAGCTCTTTAACACTACAAAAATCGAAAATTTTTACTGACGTTTTGGACAAATTTTGCACAATTTTTCGCTTTTTTATAGTTACTACGTAGAACATTGTAATAACGTTTGCTTTTTATTTTATATATATATATATATATATATATATATATATAGTTATTTCAATGCAGGAACACGAAATTTGCAATTTATTAAGAGATTTTTGTCTTATAGCATATATAGTTAAACTTTGCTACATTATAGTTTTAAAATTAAAACTTAAAATTAATTATACACGGTATGAATATGCTATATTTATATTATTCGAGCACATTTTCGATGAATAAACGGCGTCTATATTTTTACATTCTATATACGAATTTCGAAGAATAATTTAATCGAATGCAAGTCGACTTTTAAAGAAGATTTACTGGCAGAGTTCGGCAAGGTCGAAGTCACCAGCCTACAACGGACCTCTACCGTTGCGTAGTCCTTTACTTGTAAACATATTTCCCATGATTTATGTCGTGTTTTACACCATAAGTTTTTGAAGAAAAGTTGAGCCAAATATTTTATTTGCATTCTGCAGTCGCTGGAAGGGTGTTGTAATACTTTGCAACAAAGAGTTCCGTGCTGCTGCGATATATACAACCAGACGAAATTTTAAAATAACTATTACTTCAATCGGGGTGAGTCCAGTAGAAGTTGAATAATTTTTGAAATTATGAAAACATCCGTAATATAAACTTAAACTAGATTTAATTAGAAAATGAGAAATTTTTCGAAATTATGAAAAATTCGTACGTCATGGAAAATTATAAAAACGAAAATTTTCGGCATTATAAATACGTATATACATCCGTAACGAAACCTGTTCATGGAAGCCAGCAGAAAAAGCCATTCATCACGTTTCAAAGTTTCCAAATTGAGATGCAAAAGCACTGCAGGTGCGAAAAATTTAGAAAAAACTGAATTATAGAAGCACCGCCGGCGCGAAAATTTTAAAATAATGAGGTGGAAAGTGCAAGTTTCACAACAAATCTTAACCGCTGATTTGGAAAGGGTCGTGTTTTCGAAAATTTTAAAAAATTCAGTCGGAAGGGGCCGCAGGCGAAACGAATTTTTACAAAATTGAGATTGAAAAGCGCCGAAATCTTGAAAAAAGTTTAGTTTATGTACTGAAAATAGCTCACGTTTTGCTTCCCGCGTGCGTATTATGTCTCCGGGACAGCACGACGCTCTGGGAGACTGTGTGCGTAGTCCTCGGAAACGGCACATTGTGGCCTCCCATACGTATTCGTATTTTTCTGGGACAGCACGCTCCGCGACCCTGAATTCGCAGTTCTTAGGGAAGGCGCGCTCCGCAAGCGTGCGTACGTAGTCCTCCTAGCAGCCGCGCTGTAGATTCCCGCTTGCGCAGTTCGGGAGATGTCCTCTTGCGTAGTCCTTCACTTTGCTTAGCGTAGTGCGTGGGTCCAGCCTACAACGTTGTAGGCAAATTGTAGGCTGTGCCGACCTGTGTTTACTGGCAAATAAAATTTAATTTCTTAATTATATATAGTCAAGCGGGAAAAAACCCACCCCCAGTGTGGGCTTACCAGTATGAACTATCTAGGATTTTAATAGCCTATCTTGAACGAAGAGCATCCAAAATAACCCTGGAGGGTGTATTATGGTTGCTCCCACTGCTTCCCTGCAAATTTTTTGGGACTTTGAAATTTTTGGAAATTTTGGTCCGACCAAGTGCCGAAATTTGGCAAACTTTGCCGGGCCACCCTGAACTACTGGAAAGACTTAGACCAAAGCGGATTATATGTACCTGTAGGGCATCTGTTGCGCTTCATGATGATATATGTCACACTGCTCTGACCCCTCCGGTGCGACCTGGGGGTGACCTGGAGTTGGCGGGAAAAAAACCCACGGCGGGAAAAAAACCCACTTTTCAAAATTAAATTTTTTTTCTAACCATTGACCGGAAAGGTCAAACCAATACATACATTTGTTTAATAGAGCCTATAGATTAAATTGGTATATATAGGTTTTACCTGGGTTCGTACTGTTATGGGTGGTCCAGGGGGTCTAAATCGGACACGGTGCCATTTCAAGCCAAAATTTCAATTTTGACCAAAAATGCTCATTTTTGCCTTAAACTGGGTCTAGTTTGGCTCTAAATACAAGAAAAACACGTTTTCTACACGATAGGATGCTTAAACTGCCGAAAATAAACAATTTTAAAAAATTTCCAAAATTTGCCTATGTTTATGTGTTAAAGATACAACATTTTCAAATGACCATATGACCTCAATTTTAATACAAAAACTAATATATTTTGATGCAGTTGTACTAAAAACAACCCGCTCTTTCATTTGGAATGGTTAGAAATGCTCCTGGCAGCTTGCCAAAAATTTTTTGGGGTGGGTTTTTTTTCCCGCATATGGGTTTTTTTCCCGCATTGGGTTTTTTCCCGCCAGTTTGGGACAATTTTTCTCGCTAACGGCACACCCTACAGAGGTGTTCTATAGCTCATAAGAAAGCTTACGGCTAGGCCTAGCTACCTGTATAATCAGCATTTCGATATGTCAAACCATTAAAATGTTCTGGCCAAAAATCTGAAAAAGTGGGTTTTTTCCCGCTTGACTATATATAGTTAGCTGAATTTTCAATTAAGCTAAATAAGTAGATAGAAACTGCTTCCACGAAATTTTTGCGAGCACCAGAAACTGCTCTTACAGCTTTCGCAAAATATATAAGTCAGAAACATGTTTAGTTTTTATCTGGCTTGTCTGATAATTTCTAATCATAATCAAAAAGTTCACTTAACTTTACTAGAAGCGGAAAAGTTGCAGCATTTTCAAAACGCAAAATACAAAATAATAATGGCATTTACATTTCTAGAAAATTAATTAATTTTTTTAAAATTAATTTTTCTGAAAATTACTGTTCTTGTATAAATTCCGTATTGTAAAATCTTATCTGGTTGAACCTAGGTAACATCAGCTATATACAAAATTGGACATGTTTAGAACATCGGCTTTTAATTCCTTAGCTTGTTATTATATCTCAGCATAATTATATACTTTGTTATTGGAGTTTTCTGATTAAAATGCAAATGGTTTTTGCATGGTTGTGAAATATATAAATTTTCATCCATTAAACGCATAAGCCAAAAGTATTTTTCACAAGTTTCCAAGAAAGTCGAAATGCACAATTTCTCCAACTTGAAATTTTCTTCCTTTTGGCTAGCTTCATCAGGATTTTTAAATTTTAAATGGCGTTTCTTCAAAAGATTTTCAAAAACCATTGCTCTTTGTTCAATCCATAATATTTTAGTAATTCTGTTAATCTGCGCACTGGATTAATTACTAAAGAAAGAGCAATAATCTTAAGCAGTCCATATTTAAAGTCCAGTCTTTATTTAAACAATTAAAAAGATTAAATTTAAGCTAAAACTGACATTTGATTATATATATATACAACAGCCTGACATTTGATTATATATACAACAGCGCACTCTATAATTTTGAAATAGCATAGGTCGACGGTAAGGGGCATCAATAATTTCAATTCAGCATTAGGTATCTTTACCACTACTTAAATTTAAAAGTTTCGGCGGTCTTGTTCTATCTAATCTGAGTTATTTTTGTTTTATAATATATTAATATTCATAACAACGACACATCAGACATTATTACAAATTCGAAACATTCTAAGTAATGCAATAGCGCCGCAGGCGAAAATTTTTGAATAAATCATATTCTGGTTATAAGAGAATTGCAGTTTTTCAAAAAGTTTTAAAGAATTTTGATAAAAGTTTTGAAAATTTTAATAAAATTTTGCTTTTGATAATAGGCTAAAATTGGTTCCGGTACGTTTTGAAAAACCGGAACCGGAACCAAAAAGTACCGGAACCGGAATTCCGGTCGATCCCTACTTATATATATATATATATATATATATATATATATATATATATATATATCTGCCGTTATTTTTGCGATATATAGTCCTTACCATAAGAGCAATACGTAACTGAACGGCAAGTACA
>JASAND010018669.1:0-17094 GCA_030248195.1 Trissonchulus latispiculum
GCTTTGAACCGACCAGCGCGCTTTGGCCGACCCAAGGAAGTATTTCCGTGTGAAGAAACGTGAGAATAAATTGTCAGGCTTTTCCCAGTTCTACTAACAAAAAAAATGAAAATTTCATAGTAAAGGAATCAAATTTCACTCCTTCCCAAACCCAGAGCGCGTCGGCCATCTGCAGCCAGCCCAGTGCGCCCCAGTAGCGAATCCAAAAATGTTCTTACTAATGCGATTAAAAACTTAAGTTAGTCCGGGTGTGATTGCATGCACTGATTCACTCCGAAAATCGTCTAATGTGCACCGCCAATTGTTACTAGCTGGACTCGTCGAATCAATAGCGGAAAAAACTTGCACCTTAAATTGGAAGTAAAACAAGTGCAGTGTGGAGTGAAAGGCGAATCGTGACCGGTTAGTCGTGCATAAAAGCAAAAAATATAAAACAATTATAGTGCTGACCTGAAAAACTACAGTGTAAATTAAAATGTGTCTACCTAAACTGATAGACCAAAACTAACTAAAACAAGCAATAGGACTGGAGGTATGGAAGACAAAATGTGAAAATTCCGGAGATATGTACGTATACGTATACGTATACGTAAGTACTCCTGGAGAGACGAGAGAAGATTTTTAAAGTCGAATTGAAATCTATAAATCTTGTGAATTTGAATCAGCCGAAACGTAAAATAGAAAAGCTTTAAAAATTTCTTTGAAAAAAATTTTTTTGAAATAGGACATTCACCAAATTAACCGGGCCAGGCAAACGACATACTAATCATCCGGAACAACGGTGGCCATGACTCCGGATTTACCCCCTCTTTTGAAAATTAACTTGGGGCAGGGAGGGCTAGACTAAATGATAAGGAGTTGCAGGAGTTACTGGAGGGGTGTCTACCCCCTCTTTTGAAAAAAGCTCGGGGTCCAGACTCCGGACACGATGGTCCAGATGGTCCAGAGTCCATTGAAGTGTGATTTCACAGTCGTCCTGCATTTTTTCCTGCAAGGACTGGCTAAACGGGGAACCCTCCCGGAGGGGTGTTTCCTCCTTACGTATATCCGCTCCAAATGCCAAATCACGAGAAAGGTTATCTAAATGAACTTGTTCCGAAGTAAAGCACCTCGGACCCCGGACAGCAGGGGGGGGGGGGGTATGGGGCACAGCCCGAACCTCCGGGGACGGGAGTATCCCGCACATCTACGTACATCACCGCAGGCGCGTCGTTACACCAATTTGTAACAAATTCCAACCAAATTTCGGCTGATGACAATAATGGATGGTGTATTCCTTGCATGTTCACCTCATTTGTAGAAAATAACAAATCCCAATGAAATCTTTTCATGAAATCGGTTCCTATGAGCATCTCCTTTTAAAGGCATCCATTGGCGCCCCCTTTTAAAATTTTCTTAACCATCCGGGGGCTGATAATAGATATAGATGCCCCAGAGTCAATAATAGCCAAAATTTTGGTCCCCCCGGAGGTGGCTAGTATAGCTGGGATATTGTCTGTTGCCGCCAGTACTTGCTCGGATTCACTTCCGGTGGACCCTCCCGGAGTTACTGCATCTGATGTCGGATCTCTAATTTGGGTTTTTTCTGGCTGCTGTGAGACCGTTGGACTGATAGTTTCTTCAGCTTTTGTCCCCGCAGAATTACTTTCGAGCCTGTGGCAACGAGAGGCACCCGCCTCCTGGAGATTGGGAGAAAAACCCGCGGTCCAAGTGGGAGGAGGCTGTCCTTTGTCAAGCAAGACTGAGTCGAATTCCGACTGATTTGGACATAAACGTTGCAATAAATAAGCCATTTCATGCATTTGGTTTGACAGGGCCTGATGGTATTCTTGCATGAAATTAAGAGTATCTCTGTGAATGGCCTGCAAGGTAATAAAGTTTTGAATCGTTTTTGAAAAAACATTCGACAATTGGGACGCCGTAAAAGCATAATCAAAATCTGGAATATTTGATGAATCGACTGAATCAGACGGGTAGTGGTCAGGTTCAGAGAGGCCCTCCCCCCCTGGATAAGCTGCGCCACCAAGCGAATCAGAAACCATACCAATTTGAAACTGGCTCAAAATTTGATTAGCCTGCTCCGCAGTAACCCCATGTGAAGCCGGAGGTGTCCTCCCAGTAGAAGGAGGTGCAGCCGGAGCTGAAACCCCCGAATCCGAGGCTCGTACAAAATTTTGAGAAAGTTTCGGAACACGTAGGTATAGGACCGGAGTTGTAGTGGCCGGAGCTGAAATTGCCGTTGGCTGAGAATTTTGTGCGCCAACATAGCCACCCGGATTTTCCAAGTTTGATGGGGTGGGAGGGCCGGAGCGGCAGCAGAAAATTGAACTGGAGGTGAGTTGGTAGGTGGGAGTCCGTACTGTGACGAGAGAGGAGCCGGAGCATAATTTATGGGGTGATATTGTTGCTGATAGGGAGAAGGTCCTGCATACTGAACAGGGTACGTATTTGACATATAAGTTACGTGATCAACTCTTTCCGGGGAAGGACGGTTTTTATAGTCCGGGGGAGCCTTGGACGGATAACGGTCCCAACATGTCTCCGGTGGGTGGCCGCGTCTTTTACAGTATTTGCACGGGGCAGAAAACTTTTTCTTTTTTTCTTCGTCCCACTTACTCAAGGCTTCTTGGATATGCAGTTCACACCAGTTTTTCATTTCTCGGAACCCGGAAGCTGCGACTTCCAAGTTTGACTGTGATGGAATGTCGGAATCTTTGAGGTTGCGGTTTTTCTAGCGGTGCCTCCCTCCTCAACATAATAAATTGGCAAGTCATAGGAGAGAGTGTCTCCCTCCGGGGGCCGTGCCTCCCGTGACTCCAAACGGTCTATGACCCGGCGAACATCTTGCATAGTGGGGCGTTCATGCAAAAAAAGTGAAGCTAAAGCCGAAGCAAATTTGTCATGGACCCCGCAAAAAGCTGCTGAACACATTCTTGTTCCCGCTCCTCCTGCGTATCTCAAAGGTCGAGGGCCATCGCCTGCAATTCGGAAATATAATGACGTATAGATTCATTGGGGAGCTGCTTCCGGTGTGCAAATGCCGAAATCCGTTCCCGCAACGAACGCTGTGGTTTGGGAAACTATGATTTTAGTAGTTCCAAAAATTCTTCGTAAGACTCGACGACCTTTGGTCCGCATTTGGATGCAAAAATTTGGGCTTTTCCGGACAATTTATTCCACAAAAGACGCCCCCACTGGTCCCCGGGAACCCTATGAACTGCTACGGTTGACTCAAATTGGGGTAGCCAATCTTCAAAATAGGCGTATTTGGGGTCATATTTGGGGTCATTCGGGGCACATCCCTCAAAACTTAATAACGAAATAAGCTCGGGTCAAATTTTAAAACAGAAATATCTGTGTTTTGCATAGAGTCCGGAGTAGACTGACGGGAAACCTTGGGCATTCTGGGTATTTTGCCGAAATTGTCAATCGAATACGGTAGGGACATCTGAAGTGGGGGAGGAGAGGGTATGGGTTCCGGAGACGATCGCGGAAGCGTAGTTTTTTGAATACACGTATGTTCCGGTTGTGCGTAAAAACCCGGGGGAAGGCCCGCAGCTAAACTTTGTTGTGCCGGAGGCAGGCCTCCCTGGGGGCGACCTTCACCGGAAGGGGGCAACACCACGCCCTTGACCTCCCAGTGGCAGGACACAGGCGGGTGGTGTCCCTCCGGCTGCGAAGCCCCCACCGGAGTTGCCAAGCGATTCGGAGTCACAAGATCACTGAGCGAATCCGAGCAAGCAATTTGAGCACCCCCGAACAAGTTTTGGTCGGATGAATTTTTGACTGATTGAATGGGGACCCGGAGATATTGCCCCCCACCAATTTTCTGCTCCATATAGGGTACGGGAATATTTTTTGGATTCGAAACCTCCCCGTAGACCAAAATACCCGAATTTTGACTATGGGCTGAATTATATACAGACCCATTTTCCGAACGTATAACATTTTCCCCAAAATTTTGTTGAGAATTTGAGCCCATGGGAGGGGGAGGGGTTCCGTTTCTGACCTGCCGGGAGAGTATCCCGACAACGCCAGACGGAACTACAACATTTTGTTCAAAAGTTTGTTGAAAATTTGAATTCATCGGAGGAGGAGGGGTTCCGTTTCCGACCTGCCGGGAGAGTGTCCCGATAATGCCGGAGGAGACCCGAAGCGACCGGAAAGAACTAGTATTTTGATGGGGTTGAGCCCCCGCGCCCACTTGAACAGACTAATCGGGGTACTGATTTTGAGGTGTAGAATAATTTAGAAGTTGTTGGGAATGGGGGGGGGGTCTCTCTCCAGCTTGCCCGGACAACGGCCCAGACACACTGTTAGAGGCAGCCCCATTTCCCAAAATATTTGGGGGTGGATGTAAATTTTGAAGTTGTCGGGGAAGAGGGGGTCCCGAATTATTTTGGGGGAGGGGAGGTCCCGAATTATTTTGGGGGAGGGGAGGTCTCGAATTATTTTGGGGGAGGGGAGGTCCCGAATTATTTTGGGGGAGGGGAGGTCCCGAATTATTTGGGGGGGGAATGATTCCCCCCGATCCCCGACTCCCCGGTAGAAAATGTTTCCAATTTCGGCTCAAAAAATCAGAAACGCCAGGTCCCAATTTGGGGAAATTTCGGAAAATAAGCGAACAATGTTATTTTTAAAGCGTTTTACGGTCCGGGTAAGCGGACGAGAAAAGTCGGACATACTACTCACCTGTAAAACGGTCGCCAGTTGTAGAAATTACGCTTGTTGCAGTAATTAAATGATTAAATAGACTGAAGGTTGAAGGTCCGTGAGTGTGCGCATGTCCGAATAATCCAAATCCGCTTACCCTAACCTACTGCAAAAGTCGACGGCAATCCAAGACGGTACCGCGAGTTTACTTTTCTGATTTTGGCAAAAAGTATAAATGACACGACAAGACAAAAATAAATTTTACAGATCAAAAGAAATGAACATTTCAACAGATATTAACATACAAAAGACAAACCTTCAACCCTTGACCCCAGAATAAAAGAGACGGAGGAAAGGGAGAACCCAAAGAGAAAGGGGAGTAAGATTCCCCAGCCAAAATTGTTGACAAAGCGTTGTCTTACTGAAAATGGCAGACGGGAGACACGTATGAAAGAGCAGCCGCCTAGTACCAAGAATTTTCCCAGACTGACTTTTGCGCTCAGAACTAAAATTTGCACAATTAGCTAAGGAACCGAGGTTCCCACACGAGAGTACACTTTTCGTTTATCGTTTGTAAAGATAGCATTGCGTTTTAGATGAATTTAGACTAAAATCCAGAGAAATATCGGAAAATACTTCACACCATTTTTAAACAAGGATTTCAGAAATCTATGCAAGTTGATCAAACTTTGCTGTATACCATACTGAGGTGCTGTGTCTTGCCGAGGATTATTTTTTCGCCAGAAGTTACCTATAACCCGAGAAATTTGTCAAAAGGAAATTTTTAAATTTTCACAATTTTTCGACACTTCAAATGAGAGTTATACAACTTTGTGAATGCTTCAGCAAAAACCAAAAACCAAGACAAATGACCCTCGGCAATAGTGCGACAAATGTTTCTGTGGAGTACTTTGTCGATTGATTGTGACTGAAGTAGTGGATCGAACCTCGGGAGGAACATTCAAAACTAAAGTGCGAAAATCTTTTTGTAAAAACTATGAAACATGTATAAACAATAGTTTGAACGGCCAGTGTCGAACGTTTCCAAAAAACGAAAGCTGAAACCTTATAAATTGAGTTAGTCCTCAGGTAATCCTGATATGTATCAAGATTAAGGCCGTACTGCACCAAAAATTAAAGCATAAGAACAGCAAGAGATTAGCTCAGGTGTGGTTATTCCTGAGCTATTCTTGCACTGTTTTTGAAATGCTATTCCGCTGCACAACTCGAGCTCAACTGATAAATAGTAAACCTCTAGAATAACAGGTTTAACTTTTATTCCGCAGGTTATCACGTGCAAGTGACGTTGGCCAATGAAAATCTACAACTTCATTCATAAATGTGAGAGAATAGCAGTGGAATAGCTGGAGAATAAGGTTTTGCTCCAGCTATTCCTGCATATATGGGCACGGTCATTCTCTACAGGGTGTACCAGATATTATGTTGCGCGGTCCTCCTTCGCACAGTTGGGGGCACGGGGAGAAGCAAGGGGCGGTGGAATAATAGCTCTCGCTACTTTTTAAAGTCTTTGCAACAGCGACTTTGCTCCATATTGAATTTTCTACTTTTTATTTCGTCGACTGCAATGCGTTATTTGAAAGTTTCGCTTTGTTGCAGAATTGAAATATGATACAATAATCTTTAATTAGTCCAAGTTTCTCTGAGCAATTAATGCAGGCTTGCGCAACTTTGACATTATGGGCAGCTCGCTCATGCTGCGCGGTCTCATGAAATTTTCTCCCTCTCTCCTTCCCTCAATAGTTTCCAAATTTTATTTTTCGCAATAGGCAGACGTTAATTAAAACAACAGCTTGCATCTTAAAAGGTTTAAAATTTCAAACTTTTCTGAAAATCGCCTTTATTCGCTCAAATGTCTCAAATGTTTACAAGGCTCAAGAGTTAGCGTGTCAGCGTTGGAAAAGTTGCTACAAGTTCAAAAATACTATGATTATTCTAGAGCTAAACCTGGTCCGAGCACGGAATAACTCAATAATAAATTTGGCTAATTTATTCCTCCGCTAAGCTCGCGGTTAGCAAATTTTTTTTCATTGTACTCGTTTACAATTCAATAGAGCAGCTGCTGCTCCACCGCCGATTATTGTTGCGTTCAATAAAAAGCGTATTGTTAATAAAATCATGTATTATTCTTCTAATTTGAAAGAGATCAATGAACAGATTCGTGCCAAAAATCCGGCTGCTATGGAGATCGTCTACAGAGACAGCATGGAACGAGAAAAAGTCAATAAATCGGATGGCTGCCTAAGCTCAAAAAGGAGATCATGGCAAAGAAAATTGCTGATAAAAGTAACATTAAAATTGATGCTAAAGGTTTAGACCCGGTTATTATTATTAAGAAAGATAAAGCTACTACATATACTTTTGGAGTATATGATGTGCCTAATGAATTCAAAGACTTGATTCCAGCTTTTGTTTAAATCTTTGAAACGAACTTTATACTGATACTGTTTTGTTATTTGTTATTACGGTATCTGTATAAATTGTTAGATGGAAAATAAACTGATTTTTTGGAATGTGTTTTTTCGACTTAAGGTAATTATAAATTTATAGCCAAAAATTTTGGCTACATACTTATAATTGGAAATTTTACAAAAGTTTCTAAATAAAATTTGCTTTTGACTGAAAAGATTTTTATATTACAAAAAATTTTACATTACAAAAAATTTTTTTGCTTAATGTCATTATTTAAATACTTTCATCGATTAAACTTTATTCGCATAATTCTGACTTCCAATTCCACTTCTCATCTCTCTCCTACCTCCTCTGTGTCTATGTGTTGACATCACGTCATGAGGCGACCAGCGACGAAACCCTTAGCACATATTTATATTATTGTTCTGAAATTATTCAAAAAACCAAGTTCAATACAGCTCCACTGATGAGCCGCCTGTATCGTGAACTCTGGTCTGACAGAGGTCGCATGCACTACTGACATAGGTTGTTGTATGTTTCATCGTTATTTTCCGTGACAAATTGCACAATTCAGGAATTGTATCTGCTTTGGATATGTTGATATGTCATATTGCAAATTAATTAACAAAATACCTTGGTCTTTATTTTAGTGTTTCAGATCAAAGTACTTACTGTGTATGTCATGGCTCCTCATAAGCAGCAAAAGGAGAAGAGAAAGCACGGTACGTATATCGATTATAAATTTACGAACCTTCAGTAGACGCACTGCGCATGTATGTATTCCTGAGCTATATTTCTTTCTAGTGCAGATTACAAATTTGTAACAGCAAATTGTGCGCTCAATTTGCAATGAAATTTTCTCCCTCTCTCCTTCCCTCAATGGTTTCCAAATTTTATTTTTCGCAATAGGCAGACGTTAATTAAAACAACAGCTTGCATCTTAAAAGGTTTAAAATTTCAAACGTTTCTGAAAATCGCCTTTATTCGCTCAAATGTCTCAAATGTTTACAAGGCTCAAGTCTTAGCGTGTCAGCGTTGGAAAAGTTGCTACAAGTTCAAAAATACTATGATTATTCTCGAGCTAAACCTGGTCCGAGCACGGAATAACTCAATAATAAATTTGGCTAATTTATTCCTCCGCTAAGCTCGCGGTTAGCAAATTTTATTTTAGGAGAGCATCAGAATAAAAGTTATTCCTTTGCTATTCTTGAGTTATTCTTATTCTTGTGTTATTCTGTATTGGTGCAGTCCGTCCACGGTAAGTTTCTGTCGCTAATGACCAATTTAGTTCGGAGTTAACCTCGAGGTAACTTAACCTGATTTGGTGCAACAGATTAACTGAGAATTGTCAGATTAACTCTGAGTGAACCTTGAGGTTAATTTAACACCGAGCTAACCCTCATTGGTGGAATTTGGTGTTATTCAACAAAAATCTGAATTTTTTAATTTTCACCGAAGTAGTGTATTCTGAAAGTTTCAGTCATTTTGGATTACATTTACGAAAGTTATCACCCAAAATACGGGAAACAATACCACCACCTTAAGGTGCTGGTTTCCTTTCGGGTATTTTTGTCTCCTACGGCTGTAATCCTTTACGCAAAGGGCTAAAACTTACGAAATAACCTATTTCCGTGCATTTTAACATTTTAGGACCAGTCCCGTATTCTTAGGCCAAAAGATAAGAAAGTTTTGGTTTTTGGCCTTAAGCGCCCAGTAGGTAGAGAAGACACGGGATTGGTTGGCATGGCTGGAAAGAGGACTCGAAAATGAACATTTTTGCTCTTACAACCTTTAAGCTATCTCCAGGGGTTAAGTCAGTATAAGCAAAAACCTGTTTTTAGGGTCAAAAAATGGCCATTTTCGAGGAAATCAGTTTTTTCGAAATTACTGCCACATGTTTAGGACAAAATTGGCTTAGTTATACTCAATCGTTACATCGTCCAAATGCACATTTTATGAATGCCTGTTAGCCGGACTTTACTGCTTTCAGCTAGAGATTTGGCCGAAAAACCAGTTTGGCAAAACTGCGATTATTTTGTTTCGAACATCGATTTCTCAAAAACTACTCGACGGATTCCGGAGATTTTCGGCAGAATGGAGATTCGCACTTCTGCGGAGGGACGTTTTTCTTGGTTTGGGTTAAAACATATTGAGTAGCAAGAAAACTCAATGCGAAGTTGCGAAATTTCGTGTTACTGTGCATTTGGCCGATTTTCTCGATCGTTACGACCTGCTGAGCCAAATCCAAAAAAACGTCCCTCGGCCCATATGTCCTTCATATCGTGGCACAAAAAGAACTTTTGGCCGATTCTTCAGTTTTGAGAAATCAATGTTCAAAAACTTTGGGTCTATATTCATCCTGTTAGATGCCAGCTTGTCAGAAAATTTCTGCTATGTTTTTGCTAATTTTGCCAATTCTGTAAGCTCATGTGAATGTACAAATAATAAGCTTTAAAATGATGTATAAAACTCTTTGCAACTCCCAACATTGCGAAAGTTATAGCGTTTCAAAAAAATCACCACAAAAGCACTGCACAAAAGGACACCGCCACCTTAAGCCACGGTAAAAATGCCTCGGGGCACTGCAGCGGGCGAGGAGAATATATGCCCCACTGGTGGACCTTCGGAATCGGACTTGGACCTGCTCACGAACGCCGACTCCGACACCCCTAATATTTTAACTAATCTGGTACCTGTCGACACAGAAGATTGCATGATGGTGAACGGAGATAAACTGGAGAGCCTAGCAGTTAGTACTGGTATGATGTGCAATAAGAAAAACTGTAAATGCTGCCAACTTTATATGGACGGATCACACTTTAGCAGCTACTATAATAATATTAACTTTAGTGTATGCACACCCGCTACGGCTATGCCAGCAACATGCAAGAGTTATAACTTAGTTTACGTGATTACGTGTGATGATTGTGGGTGTGGCATGCAATATGTGGGAGAGACTGGAAGAAAATTATCTAAGCGTACGTATGAGCATATTAAAGAAGAAAGAAAGTTGTACAGCACAAAGTTGTATAAACGAAGCATCAGTAAATATGCCAATGCTACTTGCCGGAGATTTTCCATATACTTCAATACAGGCAACTGCAAAGCATTTCATATACAAGTGATCGAAGTGTTACCAAAAACAGGTGACAAAGTTCTGAACAGAAAAATTAGAAGACAGAGAAGCTTATTGGATAAGACGTTTAAAAACTAAGTATTCATATGGTCTGATTGAACTATTACTAGGAGAAAACATTAAATTTTCTGTTTTACATAATTTATTGATAAAAGGAATATTAATGTTACCAGCTCTAATAACAAATATAGAACAAATAGAAATAGAATAATTCTAAGCTCTTTACAACTTGCGAAATCAAATCTTTGTTAAATAATAATAAACGATAACTATATAAAGTTCTCAAACAGACAGGTATCAGACATTAAAAAGGTACTAGAAGTTTTCGAACTTGATAATTCTAACCCTAACTATGACTTTATTAAGGATATAATTAATTGTCGTTTAGAGGATAAAACAATCTCTCGAAAAACCAAAAGAGATTTCATAATTCATGACCATAAATTTCAGTATATAACAAGCTAATAGATAAGGTCAATTTTCAGTCTCTATTTGATAAGTGCAAACAATATTGGCCTTACTTAAATAGATATTGATTGCATTTATTTATTTATTCCACTTATTTATTTAAGCGTTTATTTGACTTATTTCAAGATATATTACGCCTTGTGCGTACTACTCACCAGTCTTAGCCTGGAAATACTCTTTACTTATACCAAGAGTACATAATATAAGAGTGTGCCACTAGGCACACTCTCTGTCATCAGAGCAAAAAGTATGCTCTGTTATATCATAAAGTCATATTAGGGTTAGAATATCTGTCTGATACCTGAGCTGCAACAAAGATTTGATTTCTGAAATTGTAAACTTAGGAAATTCTATTTATTTACGTTGTATTTGCATGTAAAACAAGCTATTAATAGTTCCAATCTTCAAATATGGTAGTTTTTAAACGTCTTATCAACTTCTCTACCTTCTTCTAATTTTTCTGTTCCTTGTTTGTGGCCTCGATCAGAAATGACGGACTCTTTGCAATTTAAGTATGGAAAATCTCCGTGCCTCCATTGATATTTACTGACCAACTTCATTTATACAACTTTTTGACAACATTTTGCTCTTTCTTGTGCTCATACGCATGTGTCTGTGCCACCGCACGCTGTCACGTAGACAAGTTGCCAACTCTTGCATGTTACTGTATTTATAAAGTTAATATTGGCAACTGTAAGTGTGATCCGTCCCGCTGTGCGTACCGTACAGTTTTCTTGTGCACGGCCATACCGACACTAACTGCTGGAAGCCCGATCTGCAATCTTCGTCGACGAGTACCAGATTAGTGTAGAGTCGACAAAGTTCCATAATTCCGAAGGTCCACCAGTGAGACGCTATATTCTCCTCGCCCACTGCAATTGCCGAACATTTTTACCGTGAACAATTGGCGGCAATTTTTTGTGCATGCAACTTTCACTGTGAAGTTGCCCATCATTTTAAAACTTGTGCAACATTCCCGTAATTTTGGAAACGGCAAAAATTGGCAAAAACATATGGAAATTTTCTAGAACAACTGGCAAAATCTGAAATTGAATATAGACCCAAAGTTTTGGTGGAAAAACTGAAAGTTTTTTGTGATCGTAACATTGTCTGCAATGTACGAATTTTGCAACTCGCACATGTTTTGGCAAACCAGAAAACTGAAAGTTGCCGAAATTCCGGAATCCGTCGGAAACAATTTTGAAAATGTGTTCAGGCTAAAATGTCACAGTTTGCCAAACTTTTCGGCAAATCTCAACTGAAAAGCAGTAAAAATTCCGACTGGCAAACATTCATAAAATGTGCATTTGAGACATTCTTTTGTCCTACTAAGCAATGAAAAGAGCTGTTTCCGAAAATGTATTTTTGACCCTAAAAAGCTGGGTTTTTGCTTATATGACAACCTGAGTAGCAAAAATTTAGCAAGAGCCAAAAATGATCCTCTTTCAACCATGTGGCATCCGTATAGCCTACTGGGCACTTGCCAAAAACCAAAACTTCTTATCTTTATTTCCTGGATCTCATCAAATCACGGAGATAGTACTACAAGGCCAGCACAGCGGCAAAGCCAGAACAAACTACTGAAAAACCGGCACCTTGACGTGATTTCCCGTATTTTGGTGACCCAACTTACCTGTAACAAATGACTGAAACTCGAAATTTCGGTGAGAAAATTCAAAAATTCAGATTTTGTTGAATAACACCAATTCCACCAGTGAGAAACTCGGTGTTAAAATTGGCAGGTTCTTTCAGATATCCCTGACAATTCTCGGTAAATCGAATTGAAATTTTTATAAGTTGCTCCGAACTAGAATGATCGTGCTGACAAAGCTTCGTCGAGTACTCCAATACAGAATAACACAGAATGGGAATAACTCAAGAATACAGCAAGAAAGTATAACTTTATTCTGATGCTCTCTAAAAGCCAAAATTTGCCGATTTGCTGGAGGCCAAAATTTCCATTGTTGGTCCGTGCTCGGCCGGAACCTAAAATTATCATAGTATTTTTGAACTTCCAGCAACTGGCGCTGACATAGGACTTTGAGCCTTGTATTTGAGGAGTAGGCATTTTCAGAAACGTTTGAATTTTAGGCCCAAGATGCAAGCTATTGACCAACATCTCTTGCCCTACATTGCAACTTTGAAGAAATATTGGCGGGAAGGAGAAAATTTCGACAAATTGAGCGCACAATTTGCTGATTTTAAATTTGTAATCTACTGAAAATATGAAAACCGGGAAATTCCATACATGCGGTAAAAATCTACTGAAGGTTCGTAAATTTACCAATCATTGTACGTACAGTACTATATTTCTCACCTTTATGAGGAAATCTGTAAGTACGGTCTGAAACACTAAAATAAAGGTATTTTGTTAATTAATTTGCAACATCCAAAGCGGAATTCAAATTTCCTGAATTGTACAGTTTATGCGGAAAAATAACGATGAAACATGCAACAACTTATATGTGCCACCTGTCAGACAAGTTCACACGATACGAGCATCTCATCGCAGAATTTCGTCTGTGTGTGTACATATGTTTGGGAGAGAGATGTAAGTCAGAATATAGAATAAAACTGTCGATATTTAAACTTCTTGACATTAAGCAAAATTTTTTTGCTGTGTAAAATTTTGTAATAAAAAATCTTTTCAGTCAGAAACAAATTTTATTTAGAAACTTTTGCTCCCATAAATTATGTAGCCAAGTTTTGACACTTCAAATTTATATTGCCCAAGTCGAAAAACATTCCAAAAATCAGTTTACATCTAACTGAACATGCAGATACCGTAATAACAATGAAGCAAAACAGTATCAGTATAAAGTTCAAAAAAGTTTCGAAAAGATTTAAACAAAAGCTGGAATCAAGCTCTTTGATAGGCATCATACTCCAAGTATGTAGTAACCTCTTTTCTTAATAACAACAACCGGACTCTAAACAGCAGCATCAATTTTAATGTTACTTTTATCGGCAATTTTGCACTTTGGTCTCCGCGAGCTTGGGCAGCCATCCAAATTGACTTTCTAAAAATCGCTGATGAGCAGCAGCTTTAATGCCAAACCGGAATTCACCAGCAAGGCTAGCAACCACGAAGGTTTGTATTGGTATTCCCGTGCTCCATGGCCGAACTTTAATGCAAATCATAAGCTTGTAACAACTTTCAACTTGTGACGCGCTACTCACCTTGTAGAAACATTTGAACGATGAATAAGGCGTTTTCAGAAAAAGTTTGAAATTTTAAACCTTTTGCAAGCTGTTTTTAATTAACATCTTACTCTATTACGAAAATAAAACTGGAAAACCCGGAAGGGGGGAAAAGAGACCGCGCAGCGCGGCAAGCTACTGTATGTTGGAAAACTGGACTAAGTATATTCAATTCTGCAACAAGTAGTAACTTTCATTTCAATAGCAGACTCACTGCACCTACATAAAAATGATAGGTAACTTCTTTCTCTGGTGTGCATGGCTATTCCCTTGTATTACTAGATGAAGCTGTCACTTGCATGACCAATACACGGGATAAAAAGTTCGCCTGTACTATCGAGGTAATGCAGCAGGCTCTTATTTCAAAAACTATGCAGAAACTTCTTTCAGGAATGCTCACCTGGTAATGCCTTTATTCTTATACAGTTATATTACAGCTGATACAATTTTTAAGGTTTCCTTTCATTTAATAAATTTCGTGACTGCATGTTTCATAGTTTTTACAAGGTACATACTTAGTTTTGAATGTTCCTCCGAAAGGATGATCCACTACTTCAGTCGACCAAAGTACACAGAAACATTTGTCATGCATTTGTCTTTGGTTTTGGTTTTGCTGAAGCCTTCTAGAATTGTGCTCTCATTTGGTGTCGAAGAACATTGCTGATTCTGGCCTTAATCCTCGGCAAGATTTCCAACACCTCAGTATGACATGCAGCAAGAAATTTGATCAACTACATAGGTGAAAATCTAAAAATGGTGTGAGCCCTCTCTGAACAATGCAATTCATCTAAAACGCAATATACTTTACAAACGATAAACTGAAAAGCCGTGAAATTTTCGGTTCCTTGCTTCTTGACAAATTTTAGTTCTGAGCTTTTCGTAGATTCTTGGTACCGACGCGTGTCTCCCGTCTACCAGCACTTTTGTCCACGAGTCTTTACTCCCCTTTCTCTTTGGGTTCTCCTTTCCTCCGTCTGCAAGTTGTCTTTTGTATGTTGAATATCTGTTAATGTTCATTTCTTTGATCTGTAGAAATTATTTTGTCTTGTCGTGTCGACAAAATCGAAAAATGCCCGGTACCGTCACACGTGGAGCCAGGAGCAAGGCGGATTTTGTCAACCCTTCAGTCTATTTAATCATTTGAGAGCCACCACGGCTGGGCGTTGTAGTTTCTGCTTTAATGACTCATTTGGAGTGACTCCGACTTGTCATCCTTACCAGACACGTCTAAAACACCCAAAATGGCATTGTTCTGAGCTGGGACCTGGCGTTTGGAAGTGACCTACTGTCGAGGATCAGAGTGTTTAATTCAGGACTTCCCTCCCCAAAACTTGGTTAGAATTCCCCAAGTAGTTCGAGGATTTCCCCTCCCCAAAGTGGTCGGGATTTATACTTTCCCCAAATTACATCACCCCCAAACTTGGCGGGGCCAGTGATGCCAGACCGTTGTCGGTGCTTCCCATTCCCAACCGCCAAAGTCGACACCCCAGTAGTACGTTGGGCATGATGGCCCCACGTCATACTCGGTAAACTCTCAGGACAACTCGGAACTCGCCGACCCGGAACCAGGTTTTCAACAGGCTTTGAGCACAAAGTGCGGACGTCCGGGTCTCTCCGTAGAAATTTCCCATGGGCTCAGCGCCGTTTCGGAAAACGCGCAACTGATGCAGGAGGTTTCAGGTAGAACTGGGCAAGGTGAGAGCGGGTCCCCATTCCAGGCAGTCAAGCTCGTCCGACAGACGCGCTCGGATTCGCTCGGTGTCCGAGATAAACGACAGCTCCGACGGGGGCTTCGCGGCCGAGGACACCACCCTTGTGTCTGCCCTGAGGACACCGAGACCAAAACGCCACGTCATCGAACCCATACCATATTCGATTGACATTTCGCTGCTCCAAGGTTCGTCGATTCCTTCTGACCAAGCCCAGGAATTTGGTCTTGAATGACCCCAAATGCAAACTCGCGACACCCCAATTTGAGTCAACAAAACCAGCAGTTCCCGAAGAGACGTCTTTTGTGGAATAAATTGTCCGGAAAAGCCCAAATTTTTGCATCCAAATGCCGCGTCGAGTCTTACGAGAATTTTGGAGCACTAAAATCATAGTTTCCCACGTTGGGTACAGGCTCAAGCGACCCACATGTCTCCGCCTCCCGGGTAGGCGATGAGATTACAGGCAGCCAATATTCTTATTATTCAGCCTTTGCCGGGGTCCATGTTCACTTTTGTGAGCACCTGATGCCGGGTCACTGGAACCGTTTTGAATTCTCTCCGGTACCAGACTGGCACCAGCACGGCCTCAAGATTCCGACATTCTTGGAAGTCCGCAGCCAGCAGTTCAAGCTGGTCTTCCTGTCAAACCTTGTGCTGTGGGACGAAGAAAGAGAAAGGGATTTTCTGCTACCAAAGCCTCCGAGACAGGGTGTCAAGTCAAAGCAAGATCCTTCAAGTCACCGCTTATAATGTCAGAGCTCTTGCCCTGTTCCGTATGCTGGTTCAGCTGATATCACCCCATAGAGTGTCGGCTCCTCTCCCTACAGCTCACCTCCAGTTCGAGTCTCTGCTGCCGCCTCCGACTTTTCCACCCCATCAAGCTGGAAATCCGGGTGACAAAATTGTCCGTGCTCCGACACTATCCGGTCCTACCCCATGTTCAAGCAAAATTTGTACAATTTCAGGGGTTTGAGCTAGAACTGCAATTCCGGCAAACTGTCAAATTTTGGTAATTTCAAATTGGTATGTTGATATCACTGAAAAACATCCAGGGGGGGAGAACTCTCTGAACATTTATTCAGTCATTCATCAATTTTTACACGGCATCCCAATTATCGAATGTTTTTCAAAAACGATTCAACAGTACACTTGCAGGCCATTGCAGAGACCACTGTAATTTCATGCAAGAGTACCATCGAGAACTGTCAAACAAGTAAGAATGGCGATTTACGCATTTATGTCCAAACCGTGAATTCGACTCGGTAGAAAAGTTACTTGGTTTTTCTCCCGATAAGACACGGGCTCAGCTGCAGCAAAAGCTGAAGAAAATATCCCTCAACGATGCGGCGAGCTCCGACATCGATGCGGCTAACTCCGGAGAATCGAGCAAGTACTGGCCAATATCCCCAGCTATACCAAAATTTTGGCTGTGTGACTCTGGGGCATCTATCATCTACATCAGCCCCCATGGAAGAAAAGAATGTGGATATGGGATAG
>JASAND010018673.1:0-36902 GCA_030248195.1 Trissonchulus latispiculum
ATTTGAGAAATAGAAAAACTGAACTGAATCGAATCGAAAATGAAATAGCTGAATCAATACAACCCTACTAAGAGGTAATAACAAAACCTTAACTTCTGCAAAGTTTCGTAGAAATATAATTTGAAATATTATTTTATAGAAAATAATTTCGTAGAAATTGTAGGCTCTGCAAATCTGAACATATTTAAGCGTAATCTGAAAGATTAGGATGTTTCTAGGTTCTTCCAATTGTTTTAACTGAGCACGAATAAGCACTGTTTGTACTTTTCCAGTAATGTTTTATTTCGTTTGACTTTATGACTTTTGTTTCTTGTTTTAGATGCACGTAAGTAGTTGTGCTGTGACTCTGTGTAATCCTTTTCAGTAAAGTGTGTGCCGTATACTTGTATATGTGAGCGCTTTATTTGAATAAACCTTTTATTATTATTATTATTATTATTATTATTATTATTATTATTATTATTATTATTATTATTATTATACGGGCATTTACAAATTTTATTTTAATTTCATTACGTATATATATATATATATAAATGGGCAATGCCAGACTGATAATTGGCAGCTTCTGAAAGTGCTCAGAATAAATCGTGGAAGTGAAAAATTCTGAAAAGCATCCAATTGGTTTTCCACTGATCGATTATACAACTCATCTCATCGTAACTAATCTTTCCAAACATTTGAATTGCTGAATTTTCCACGATTTCAAAAAATTCTTCAACTTCTGGGGGGCTCCGCCCCAGACACCCCGTTTCGCACTTTATCTTTGTTGCCCTTGTGACTTGACCTCTTTATTGTCACTATTCCTTGTATATACTATTTTACTGCAAGTTTTTCACTTCGTAAATTACTATAGATACATGTACATCTCCATTTTATTTATTTAATCTTTTGAAAAGTTTGCACGGCAGATATTTTTCCAAGTTTAAAAAATTCTTCAACTTCTGGGGGCTCTGCCCTCCAGACCCCCCGTGTTCTTGTCTAAATTTTCCATGCTTTGCTTCACTCACGGGATATTTATGTAGTTTGTTCCAACTGGCAAGTGAACTAACCTTTTCCATACACAATATTAATTTTCTTGTAAAAATATTTTGTTCCTGGAAAAAGCAAATTTTTACCCCCACCCCGAAATCTTGCCCCCCCTTTTCAAAATCCTGGATCCGCCACTGCCACAGACTAATGGAAAAGTGGAAATTCTCAACAGATACTTAACGTTTGGATCGCAGACTTGGGCAAAGAAGGCTGTGCTATTGTTTACATGTTATGTTTTGTTGTTGCCACGTGGACTCGCCACCTAGTGGTCCACCAGGAGCAGAACCAAAATTTTGGGTTTGTTCACTGGTGCCAACCTGCAACCGGTGCCAATTCTAGATTCTAGTCCATAATTTACCGAGAGTTAAGGTGCTACCACTACCGAGATTTTCTACGTAATTTTTGCTACGATAAAGCAATCTTGACAAAACATTGGGCAAATCTAATCTGGTGGGAAAGAAATCTTTGTGCAAAATCTTACAGAGAGCGCATAGTTGGCTAGCCACCATCGTGGCTTAGCGTATGTGCATCAAAATTTTATTTAGGCTTTATATATTTACTGTACCCTGTGAAAGAGCACAGCAAGCGCATTAAAATGATGTGCATATCCATACCTAAACGGGAGGTCAAATTTCACTGACCCTTGTGGAAGCAAATTTGGGTACCCCTTGTGTTAAAATCTTGAAGAAGCTTCCTCCACTCCAAGACATTATTCGTTGACAACAGACAACAGACTGAATAACAATCAGAATTGCACAGTTTACATAGTGCTTAAACTGTACGAATTTGCAAATGAGCTTTCAGATGTATGAGCATAGCAGACTCATTTGCATATTGGCACTACAACAACGTTACAAACACTACACCTTGTGAGAGCGATTTTTCTTAGGGGTACTTTTGAAGGCGATTTTTGCCATTTTTTAACAAAAAATAGCTATTTTCAAAAAATGCGTTATTCGGAAGTTTTTTCGCAAAAAATTGTGATTTTAAGTGCAAAATTCCGGCGAAGCCGGAAAATTTTTGAAAAGTTTAGTCGTAAAACCAATTTTTTTGGGCAATTTTATTACCCCTTGTGGGAGCAATTTTGCGACCCCTTGTGGACGACTTCGCCGAGGGTGGGGGAATTCCTCCCCTTTCCCCCCTTGTCCACCTGTGTTGATATCTCTTCTGTAAGTGCTTTTTATCAAAAGTTATAGATGATTTTACATATGGCTGACTTACGTTGACCGTTTGCACTAGCAATGTGATGTAAGATCATTTTATACAAAAATCAAATCTATTGGGTTTTAGAGGTTGTCATTGTGTTACTTTTGTGTATTATTGAACAAACTAAACTATGCAGCTGCTTTAAAGCATGGCAAATTCCCAAAACCAGATCAAACAATGAAAAGATTCAAAATCTGATTTTTGAGTTTTCTGCTTTTACCAAAAGTGACCAAATTTTCCAAATATGTTTTATGCTTGCATACGCTCTGGCAATTTTCTTTGTTTTTAAAAAACACAATAGTAAGCAAGATATTGAATTTACAATCTTTTAAAATACCCTTAAAATGAAAAATCTAAACAAACCGCATGAGCGTATATATTAATAAAGCTAAAAGTACATAATGATAAGAGTATGATAAGCCTAACACTCTATGCAGTGAAGGCCAAAACTATGCTATGCGCGCTATCGGCTGACCCCCCCCTACGAATTGACCCCCTCTCACACCGCCCCTATATGGGTACATATCCCAAACGGGGGTCACTCACTCGCTTAGCATGTTTTCTGCATGCATAAACATACACGCTTAAACCCCATCCCCAAATTGGGCCGCTATTAATTTCAACGTGCATTTCTGGAAAGCAGTGAGCGATCCCCGTTTGAACCACGTTCCCATATAGGGGCGGTGTGAGTGGGGGGGTCAGCCGATAGCGGGCATAGCTTAGTTTTGGCCTTCACTGCATAGAGTGTTAGGCTTGTCATACTCTTATCATTATGTACTCTTGATAAAGCTTACATGCAAACTTTCAAATGAATTCACAGAGATTGAAGGAGATATTTAAATTCAAGGTTTTTAATACATCCCCCTTGTGTAGACAGCAACCAGCCCCTCAACGTAACAGGCAAGCTCATTTGATGCAGAACAAATGATAAAGATAAAGAACAAATGTGCCAAATTTCAAAAAGATTGATTACGTTTTTTAGTTCACAGTATCTGTTCAAAGTCCACCCCGGTAGTGGTACTACCACCGGGGCGGCGCCTTTGGGTGGACGTACCGAGGTGCGTTATCACATAGGCGGTGATAGAGAAATCTCCAGCCTTGTAAAGACAATTATTCGGTGCCAACTATATTCCCACTCAAAGTTTAAAAACAAATTCCGAGCAGACACTACTCCTAGCCGGTTTAGAACCAGCTGGAATGGGGCGTACCGAAGAAAAGATGTTCCAAGCGTTCGTATGGATGAAACAAATGTTAATGAACTCAACTATAGTTGGTTGGCTATCGTTATTCGTTACCACATAGAGCAAAATTGGATGCCTACCACTATCTAGTTCCTTCCTATAATTTCATCAATAGAAAAGTTTATGAATTTTAAAATAGTTTCTGTACGTATGCTAATAACAGTGTAGCAAAGGTTTCAAAGTTGGCGACTGCGCATACCAACACTTTCGATCCAGTTACTCAATTCAATTCGATTTTGCTTAATTTGAATTAAATCTAGTTGGATGAAAAATAGGTCGCAATTTTGAGGCTTTCTATCCAGAAAATCTAGACCCAGAAAATGATTTTAAATTAATGTTGCAAATTGAGTTCTGTATGTGCTATGTATGTAACCTTTTACATCACATTTATTTACTTTTTTCAGCAGGGATATACACGTGATTGGGCAATTTCTTCCAATTTTCTTATTTGCTATATACTTCTTATTACATTGTTTTTCATCAGACGCAAGTAAATTATCCAACTTCAATTTTCATACTTTGTCTCTCCTTACATTTCAATAACCTTGTGCTAACCTCGTTGAATTCTGTTAGTAGTGGCATTTTATGAGGTAGAAGCAGAGACATTTTACCCTTCAATAATTTTTACAGTGCCTTTACTCTTACATGTCTATACTTAAGGTGAATCTGACCATAGAAATGAGGAATGAAAACTGGATAAACTTTATTAAGGTAACAATAATGTAAGTCAGAAAATAAGACATAATCTGACACCGTAGAAGATAGTAAAACAACTGTAAGTAGGTAAGGTCAAAAATAACCAATTTTACTAAAGTTAAGTTTATTAATGAAATTCAGTCTCTTTATATACTCTTCATGGAAAGTTCAAAAGGGTTCAGAAAAAGAATGTTCTGGAAATTTATAGGATAATATCGAACATTCTCGAAATATCTAGAATGTTCGAGAATGTTGTAGAATGTTCAGAAAATCTGTCCCTGGTAGCTCATTCGCAACATGTATCTTGTGTATATATTTTATATAAAACAGGCATTATATACATGTAATGTATCTGTATAAGACAAGTACACACTTTGTAAGCATTTGCGTATTTAAGCTTTACACACTTTTGAATGCGTACTCCACATACACAGATTAGACAGGCGTCCTACGCTACAGTCAGTATATTTATGCCGTCTGTCTGCAAGAACAAGACAACGAATACAGCCACCAAAATCGTCTGCAGGCTAAAGCAACGGTAGTGTGGGAATATACGCAGCAGCGTAGCAGAATTTGGCTAAATTATCTACAATTTATTTCTTTTGTTGCTGTTGTGTAAAGACATTGGCTTCTAAATTTAGCTAGCTTTCTTCTGAGTAAATTCTTTGGCTTCGCCTTTTAGCTATCTTGAAAATCCAAATTCGTGCAATATGCAAATTAGTTTTAGACTATAAAAAGGGGGAATTTTCGGAAAAGTCGGTCACTTTTTCATTTTGGATTATTCATTCATCACCGCCTACTATCAGGATCTCAAACGACTAGAGGTTGGGAAGGGGGAAATTATAGAACACGGTCAACTTTTGTATTTGGTTGAAAATTATTACTGTTATCATTATTTTGCTTGAAATAAACACTTGTTCTCTAGTTTCGGTTAAATTTAATAGGGATCTTGATTTCATACACTCATCACGAACCTCCATTTGTCCTTTCAAAATTCAGTCTCCTCTTAAATCGAAATTCTACATTGTGGCGACCGTGTTCAATGAGTAGATTTCTTGATCCCGTTTAAAATTTCAAATTTGGGAACCAACCTCTAGTTTCTGTTTGGGAACCAACCAGTTGACCCATGGTTGAGCCAAGCGACTACATTTCATTTCATTTAAAATTATTTTGTATGTCTAAATTGTCAAAAGAGGGGGTAAACCTCACTCATTTGGAAAGCATTTTCTTTATTGAAATTAATTTCGTTATCAAAATTTTGCACCTTTCAAAATCTTTACACTTCGCACTGTTATTTGTTCTCTTTTAGACCTTTATCCGTCTATGGTGGATAGCATGGATGGAACATTTACGGGTGAGGTAGTTTTGCTATTTCAAAACTAGGAAATTTATTCAAATTTTCAATGTACTTTGATTCCGGAGCGGGATTCATGGTCCGTTGTCTGCTTGGGGAGACCAAGGGACACCGGGCCCTGTCTCCTTTCTATGTAGTATTTTTCGCTGTGTCCGAGGTGTAGAGTCTGTTGCCTTTTAGGGGAGACCGATAGGCGTACAGGCTCTGCATTCCCGGCACTGCCCCGGTATTTAGCCTTTAAATTGTCTTTCTTCTCTTGACGATTTAATCTACCGGTGTTTTAATAACCTAATTTTAATATCGTTCACTTTTATCCTTCGGGTACAACGAGGGCCATGCATAATTCATTTACGCAGTATTTTCGTTTCCGTTTATATATTGTTTTGTTTCTGCATAATTTGTGTTCTACTTATCTTTTTGTGTTCTAGGTTGTTTGTATGGTTGTGTACGGTCAGCCCCCGTCCCCTCTGCTGTTGTGCCTAGGAGTGCTTCCCCTTGGTTTCTCGGTATCAGCAGTGGATGCTTGTGGCTGACTGGCTGTGAGTCGTCTTGTTTGATTTGCCCAGTGACGAGTGCTTCCGCTGCCTTGCGGACATCTGCGGCGATGTCAAATTCGCCGCTCGTCTGGGTGTACGACGTCGATTGTGGGTGTGTTTTTCCGGTGCCTATTGCTATGGGTTGTGGCAGCTGTGATATCCGGAGCTGGTCTTCTGTAGCTCTGGTGCATTCTGGTGCTGTCCGGTGCTGCCCGGTGTCTAGGGCTGGTGTGCTATGCACCCTTGGTGCTTCCGGTTTTTTTTGGCCTGGTGCTGTGAACTTTCCGGGGCACCGTTCGGTTGCGTCATCTGCTTGGCCGGGTCTTTCCAGTGCGGTCTGGCACCTCTTTATTTGGTGGGACATCTTGATCCGGCATGTGGTGACTGCGACGTTTTGTTCATCGGTTAAGACTTTGGCGGATTGTCCTGACCTGGTCAGCTGGTTGATGACTATATGGCCATTGTTTTGGCCGCTGTGATGCTGCTGATATTTTTGGTCCTCTCCTTGGCGCTCCTAGTGACACTAGGACCGGCTTTGTTGTACCTTGCCTTAACTGTTTCTTTAATTTGATGCTTTATTGTTTGGCTTCATTTTGGCATTGTTTTACAGCTACATTTTTATAATTTTCTAACAGCCATTTGATTGATTCGTTTGTCTTTGCCTTATTTGTTTTGCCTCACATATCGATTTTCTACGTCTCGCCTTCATGACTGTTGTTTTGTTTTTCGTATGAATATGTGTATATTCACCTTTCCGAAGCAAACTTTTTAGGGGGGTAGTGTCCGACTAATATTCCCGGAACACTCCCTCTGGTCGCCGTCTCCCGGGTGGTGTGTCCCAGTTTGTTGTTGTCTTGTCGTTCTGTCTCTGTGACAGCCGAAAATTTTTTACTTAAGTAGTTAGTTTAAGTCGTTGTTGTAGTCGAGTCGTAGTACTCTGTAGTCAGTTAGGGCCCAGTAAAGTGTGTAGTCAACGTTGTCTGAGTCGTGCCAGTGGCACATGTCTGTCAGTGGCAGTCCCACTTGTGAGACCAGTGAGGGTCCACATTTTCTCTTCTTTCGTTCCGTATCAAACATTTCTGTTTTATCCCTAACTTTTGAAATTTTCTCTCGTTTTACCTCATCTGCTGGGAACGCCGCGCTGTGGCGGGCGGCGGCAAGAAGGGATATTTTGTGGAATATTAGTCGGATTAATGAATTTTGTTTTTAGTGATCGTACATTGTACATCGTACATTATCAACACACAGCACACAGGAAGGATGTATCGAAATTTCGAATAGGGGGTTTCCTAGTATAGGGGGGAAATTTTGCTGCGCTGTTGCGTCGTGGACTCGTGTGCTCTCTTGCGATCCGTCTGCTTTCGCGCGGGTGCCAGTCAGTCTTGGTTGAGTTATTAGGTACTGTCTGTGTATTCGGTAACAGCCGAGAACGTTTTACCCATGTACGTAGGTGTCGGCCTAGGATCGTGTTGCCAGGCCATGTCCTGCGAGAAGTGGGGATCATTTTGCTCCACTTTTTAGCCTTTTGTCTTTGTACTTTAATCTTCATTTTATCACTAATTTTAGCTAAGTAGCTTTAATTTTACCTTGCCAAGTTCTTGAGTGGTGCCGCGCGGGGGCCGGCGGCTTCAAAAGAGGGGGTATTTGTGGGAATATACGCAGCAGCGTAGCAGAAGTTGGCTAAATTATCTACAATTTATTTCTTTTGTTGCTGTTGTGTAAAGCCATTGGCTTCTAAATTTAGCTAGCTTTCTTCTGAGTAAATTCTTTGGCTTCGTCTTTTAGCTATCTTGAAAAACAAAATTCGTACAATATGCAAATTAGTTTTAGACTATAAAAAGGGGGAATTTTCGGAAAATTCGGTCACTTTTCATTTTGGATTATTCATTCATCACCGCCTACTATCAGGATCTCAAACGACTAGAGGTTGGGAAGGGGGGAAATTATAGAACACGGTCAACTTTTGCATTTGGTTGAAAATTATTACTGTTATCATTATTTTGCTTGAAATAAACACTTGTTCTCTAGTTTCGGTTAAATTTAATAGGGATCTTGATTTCATACGCTCATCACGAACCTCCATTCTTCCTTTCAAAATTCAGTCTCCTCTTAAATCGAAATTCTACAGTAGTAAAGAACTTGACAGGTTCAAAGAAAGAAAACGGGAATTCGAGCTTTGATTTAAAGCTTACCCACCGGAATCCAACAAGACTCCTCTGCATGTCTTCTTTATTGTATCTAATAATTCATTCTGATCAGAAATCAATGCTGGATTGTGGTAACTTCTTGGTGGTCTTAATTTAGAAACTGTCACCAATCGGATCTTCTCATTTAATGGAATCTTCAAATATTTGAAGCGCAAACTAGCAAAGCTAAATCCAACGCAGTTGATTCAGTAAGCGTAACTGCCTGTCGCATTGCCGCAGTATGTCTTTTAGCGGCTGGTCGCTTTATTAACAATTGCTCCGCTATACATTAATACACCAATTCCATTAATTTTCTGAACGTTTAGCTTTGTTAAACAACTTTGTATCCGGAAATGATTCATACAGTAAACCCACGCGTTTAAAAAACAGGTAAATCTGCAATCCTTTCAGAATTTGCAAAAAGCTTGCAAAGGACAGTGGTAAATAGCGCCATACAGATATTGCAAACAAGCACAAAGTCGCCGTTTGAAGCTTTTTTCTAATGTTTCGATTAGAATAAAAGTCATCCACCATCTTAAAAGCATTGTAGAGCAATAAATTCCGACTACCAAATACCAGAGCAATTATATATTTAGAATAATAGGCAATAGTATAAGAATGAGCCATAATCAATTAAGTACAATACTTAGTAAGATCTACCAACTTTTCTACAATTCAAACTATATAACTGTTCGTCATTTCCGAATTATCAATTTAAGTTCTGAGTGCGTTCTTATCCATTACTGCAAAGCCTTATATGTTGTTAACACACCTTTAAATACCTTATGTAGTTCGTTCTAATTTTTAAATAATCCCAACTATTTGATTAAAAATAGTTAGGCTTTGGTATTCAACGACCAAACCTTCGTTTTTATAATTTGATTAAAGATCCCGTCAGGAGAATGTATCGCGTTTTTGCGAACTCCATTAACATTCGATGCTGCTCCTTAAAAGACTTTCTGCTTGGTTGATTTTTTAATACAAGTTTATAAATACCCAAAGCATTCCTTCAGCTCTATGAACGAACATGGTCATTATTCTTTTGGAATGATTTGTGCAAAGTTGAAAGTATTGTGACCTGTGTTGGGGGTTATCACCCCCCGAACTGGACCTCCCCCCAAGGGGTCCCTCACTCACCCCGCAGAATCCGGATTTTTCCGGGTTTTTGGGCAAAAAAACTTAGAAAAGTCCGGTATTTCACGCAGATGGTATTCCGGTATTTCACACAGATGGTATTCAGCAAAACGAACTTTAGAAAATTTTAACTGACTGAGATATATATTTAAAAATTTCTAATATTAAGCTCTCCATTAGCCTTGATATTTTGTCCTATTTGCGGAAACTCAACAGAAAAGATCCGTAGGAGATATAAGTTGAAGGTTCTCCTGCAGTTCAGAATTGCTTGAGTTATAAGTGCAGTAACGATACAACTTTCTTACACTCATTTTTTCATTAAACTTTATAATATCGAGAAATGCAATGGATTTGTTATCATTAAGAAATTTCAAGAATGCAGAGGGTTTAGAAAATTTCGAATCTAGTGGAACTGCATTCCAATTTAATAATGTGGGGAATGTATTAGAACGGCGTACGTGCACAGCTCCTACACACTTTTGTTGTAGGAGCTGTGTATTGAAATAAAGTGTAAACTGGAGGTCAATTGTAAGTAAGATTACGGTAGTTTACCTAAGTCATTTCTTTTTCAAATCTAAGGAAATACTGGTTTTAATTTACTGGTTGATTTAACTTTCTTGGTTACTGAAACATAAATTAAATTAAATCCTTATAAACAGCTTCTGAAGGCTTAAGATGTTATATATCTGAACATAAGAGAAACCAACTCCCTTGACTGTAACTGCAACAAAAGATTTAATTTGTCCATAAACACAGAATTGTTGGATCTTTTCAGGATAACCCACCCCAGGCCCACATTCCGCAAAACTTGGCCAAATGAGCTGAAATTTGGCATAGGTATGTTTTCGACCTCACTGAGTTCAAATATCGCAAAATTTTTCGATTTCGCGAAATTAGATTTTTTCGATTCGTAAGAGGGGACCAAGGGGAACCGAAAACTTTTTGTCTTGGATTTTGCTGAAAAGTCGTATTTAGGGGTTTTCGGAGTATCAGAACACGAATCTGAAATCCGTTTTTCGATTCAGCTTTTCGTTGGCTCAGTATAAGCTTATATGTTAAGTTTTTAAGTTAAGTTAAATTTTTAGCTTATACTGAGCTAACGAAAAGCTGAATCGGAAAACGGATTTCAGATTCGTGTTCTGCTTCTCCGAAAACCCCCATATACGACTTTTCAGCAAAATCGAAGAAAAAATTTTTTGGTTCCCCTTGGTCCCCCTGTAGAATTTAAAATTTAGACTAGATTAATTTGAAGAGAAATTGAAGGTTCGTGATGAGTGTGCGAATTTGGAATTTTCAAAAGAATTTAAGGAGAGACTAAGAGAGGAAAGATGTACCCCCGGGGCTGTCCCCAGCTGGATCAGGCAACCCACCGTGACCCAGCCGGAGCGGATGATACGACCCCCACCACTCGATCGAAAAACTTATCCAGTGTGAAATATTCGTTGAAAATGATGATATTTCTAGGAGTTATTTCATGAATGGTCAAACTATTTGGAAATTAGCTACCTCGGTAGTTTACATAGATGGAGTCATTTGGGAGAGAGTTAGGAGTTTAGTTGTTGGTCACGATTCTTGTTGGTAGTTGGTTGGGTTGTGGGGTTCCACTTACTTTAAAGGCAGCTGGGACTATTTTGTAACTTTTGTATAATTTTGGTTGTCTACTGGAATATTTGAGTATGTGGTATTTCATATATTTCATAGAAAATGTTGTTTAATAATTTTGTGTAAAATCGAGATTAAAGTGTCGTGTTTGATTCGCTAGTTTTTAATTAGGTTTTCGAAGTTAGGCACGAGGAGGAGCTGTAGGCATACACTACCGATTGTGAACCTGCAGAAAATTTGTCAAGTCCATTTTATTAGCAGTACAGGCGACAACTACAATTTTTACAAAATTGGCGACCGTGAGATGCGGTAAATGCCTATTTTTTCGCCTCCTCATACTCGTGCCAGATCAAAACAGTTAGCGGAAAAAGTTTTTCTTTTTGATAATTTGCCTGCTCATCAGGCACCAGAAGTTGACGAAAGTTTTTCTGATGTCTCAGCCTGTCACGTCCGGCTTTGGGGGCAGGGGGGATCACCCCCAACCCAGTACCAGTACGGGGGTCGGGGGGACTCCTCGTTCATCGTCGACTGGGGTGGGTCGGGGTTCGCTCCGTCTCTGCCCAGTGGGCTCCAACTCCCAGTTCCACTGCTGTAAATGTGCAAACATCACAAAGTTCAGGTGTGGGACGGGGGAGGCATGCATTTTTTAGCAATTTTCTCGAATTCTAATTCATTCAAATGTTTGTTTTCTTCTTGAGTTTCTCGTATAATACGAGTTGTGCAAAAAAATCCTTGAATTGTTAACAGTTATAAATAAAAAATCGTCTTCTTTCCTTGAATTTGCATTTAACCCTATTTTTCCTCAAATTTTGTTAAAAAGTGTATTTTGTAGTACTCTCTCCCATGTGTTTCCTGTATACTTATGTCGTACTGTGTGTTTTCTTGTTTTAGCTAATACCTTTTCTTCTATTTTAGCGTCATGGTCAAATTTGCCCTAGTTTTTGCACTTTGTACGTATTTCACTAGATCTCACTTTCATGTTTTAGTACCACTAACGTTCTTTTTGTTTAGGTGCGTGGTTTAAATGTTTGTATTTGTTCGCATTCTCCTGTGGTTTGGGGTCCCTAAATTGGAACTTCGGACTGCGGGGTATCTGCTATCTGCCCGGATATTTTGGCAGGCTTATAAGCTCGTATTGGACTATTCCCGTATTTGGAGCCTTCAGTGAAGATTGCCGGCAGTAGCCGCGTAAATTAGGTCTTTGCTAGTATTTTATGTCGTTAGTATTCATGGCATAACGGAACATCTGATAGATAGTCCGGAATAGTTTTGACCAAAATTTTCTGATTGAGTTTGATTTTTTTTGATTCTACGGTTTTCTGGAATTTTTTTGCCAAAGTTGTAGCCATGAGTAGCAGAAAACGTTGTCGAAAGAATTTTGGGTCTCTTTTAGGGGGTGTGGGATAGGGGCGCCTCTTCTGCGCCTTCGGCCTTTAGGCATAGCTGGCGTTGATGTTTTGTTGTTTTAGGGGGTGGGTGGTATTTTGCCCGAAAATGGGGGTTGTGGACCTTGGTGGTACTTTTTTTATTTCTTTTCACACTGTTACAAATTTTTGCCTTATAGTAGGAGGAGGTTCTGGATGGTCCCCGGGGGTTGGATGTGATTAAGATAAAGAATTTGCGGAGTTACGTGATCTTCTATTCGTGTTTAAAATGTTATTTTACATTTAATGTGAAAGTACGTATGCAAAATTGTGGGTTTTGTTTCTTGGATTAGACTGCAAGCTTTGATAATTTTCTTGATTTTTCTTGATTGTGAAATTCCTTAAAAGTGTCGTAAAACCTTGTTAGTGATTATTAGGGGGCGCACATGTGTGGGCGGTTGCTCACCTCAGTCCAGCTGTTTATTTCCGAAACCTCCTACATTTTGATCTCAAATTCAATTTTTACCTTAATTTACTTTTTGGTCTTTTTGTTTTAACGCAAACTCTGTTCACATACGTATAGGCAACAGTTTGGAGGTACTTTTTTCCCGCCTCTCGTGTAGTGCTGTGGTTACGATCCCAATCCCCAGATTAGGATTCTGAGGAGCGTGGAGAATAACATGCAGCACCTACACAAAGATTCCGTAGTTGTTTAGCCGTTTTTCCTTGATAGGGAACTGTCAGGGCTTCTCCCCCTGGGATTGGGATTCCTGGGGCAGGAAGCGCTGGCCATTTCCCTCCTTAAATTCATAGGTAGGGCTAGTTTGTTTGAAAGCTGGTAGTAGTCATGTTATGTACTGTGGTTATGGTTTTGTTGTTGTAATTCATGCATTGATGTGTACGTAGGTTGTTTTCTTTATCATGTTGTTTATTTTGTTACTAATAAAAAGTACATTTATATTTGCATCTATTTTGTGTGTATGTGCCCCGCCCATCCTCCCCAGTGAGCCTATGTCCCCTGCGTGGATTAGTGGCGCTTGCCAGGCTGTTTTCTTTGACGGGTGGAACACCGGAGGTTCCGGTTAATTGGTGTTATTGTGCGGGTCTTGTCATTTCTGGGCATGGTTCTGTGGTTCGGGTCCCCGGGTACTATCTGGCTCTTGCCCCGTGGGGGGGGGCGGTCCTCCGGGGGCATTGGTGGGACATGTTGGTGGTCTTCAGTGCCTTTGTACCGGTGACTTCGGGTACCTTGTGTGGCCAGCTCGGTGCGAGCTTTTAGAACTTTATGTGTTGGTTGTGATTGGTGCCTGACTTTGTGCCTTTTGGAACTGTTGGTGACGTTGGGTGGGCTGGTGCGTAGAGACGCCAGCGGTTGGCTAGGGGCGTGTCTGCCCATGTTTGGCTGTGTTGGTTCCCAGAAGACTCCTGTAGTGGGGCTAGGCTCGCTGCTATTGTCCCTTGTTCCCCATGTATATGTTGTGGTTTTGCTAATATTTATAATGTGGTGGGGGAGTGTTTGTAGTTTGGGTTATGCGTGGGTAGGGGGAGAGCCTTGGGGTGAAATTCACGAAATTTTGTTAAACATTGTTGTTCTTCTTACTTTTCTTTGAATGTCGGAGGTTCCGGATTTTCTTTATTTAGGGCGCCCGCTAACTTGGCTGGGTCATTGTACTGTTTTGTATTCTTTTTTCTTTTTCTCTGTTCTACTACTATGTTGTATTTTACTCATTTTATTCTTTTCGGGTGCTAACTGTCTGGTTTGTGTTTCACTTTTCTGTCCTACAAAGAACACGATACTTTCTTCTTTTAAAAATTCTCTCTTTCAAAATTCTTGCCATCTTGTCTACTGCCATATTTTGCCAGCATGACCGATTCGGTGCTGCGTTATATACTGTGCTTTATTACCAATGTGCTTTATTATTAGAATCTACCTTTTCTATGACATTGCCTATAGTCTATTTTGTCCGGTTAGTCTGTATAGTAAGGTATAAATCATTAGGTTACTTTTGTCTGAGGTTCGGGAAAATTTTTGTTTTGATCATAGTTTGGCCTGTATACATATTTGTTTGGTGGGTTTTGCGGGTTTATCTGTTGTTTGTGTGTGTTGAATGTTGTATGTTGTCATTTGTCTTGTATGTCTTTGTTTTTGCTTTATCGGGGCAGGCACCGGTAGTGGGCCCGTGTGTGTGTTGTGGTGCCTTGTCCCATTGTCAGCCTCTGGAGAGGTTCTCCAGTGTAGTTTTACGGTGTCTCAAAATTCTAACACGCGTTTTACCGAACTAGTATCTACGATTTGTTCTTTAACCTAAATTTTATCCTATTAATTTACGTACCGCGGCGTAGGCGCGCGGGCCAAAGAGGGGGTATTTTGTGAAATATTCGTTGAAAATGATATTTCTAGGAGTTATTTCATGAATGATCAAACTATTTGGAACTTAGCTACCTCGGTAGTTGGTTGGGTTGTGGGGTTCCACTTACTTTACCTCACCCGGATAAATCCTGAACATCAACCATGGCCACAGTCTGAAAAGCTAAAAAAACAAGTGCAAAGTGCAAATAATTTCGAATGGTGGAAAATTTTTCAGTACAGAAAAAATATTTTCACTAGAAAGGAGAGGAGGGCTTACCCCGTCTTTTAAAAATTTATACAAAGTAATTTTTAAATTGAAATGAAAACTGGTCGCTTGGCTTAACCAGGGGTCACAACTGGTTAAGCCAAGAAAATCATGAGCAGAAACTAGAGGTTGGTTCACTCCAAAAGGCACTGAATCCCAAATTCTACTCATTGAACACGGTCGCCACTATGTAGAATTTAAAATTTAGACTAGATTAATTTGAAGAGAAATTGAAGGTTCGTGATGAGTGTGCGAATTTGGAATTTTCAAAAGAAATTAAATCAGAACATTTATTTAAGCATAGTTTACTTCAAACCAATTTCAAAATATTACAATAATCAACAAGAGCATGAAAACTGACCGTAATCAAAGAATTTACCCCACCCCCTGCCAACCAACCTCTAGTTTCCACTAACCTTTCCGATGAGAGATGATGAGATGAAGAGACAAATTGAAAAGTGACCGAAAATATATTGAAAAGTGACCGAAAATATCGAAAATCCCCTCCCTTAAATATTATCAAAAATAATTTGCATATTACGGAAATGAAGAATTTCTAAGCATATTTGCTCCGAAGTTCGTGGACTTTTGAAAAAAAGGAAATTTCCACACCCCTTACGAATCGAAAAAAATCGAATTTCGCGAAATCGAAAATTTTTGCGATATTTTAACTTAGTGAGGTCGAAAACATACCCATGCCAAATTTCAGCTCATTTGGTCAAGTTTTGCGGAATCTGGGCCTGGGGTAGGTTATCCTGAAAAGAAAAGAACGCAAAATAAGGATATAGTCTTTGAAATTGCTCTGCGCCATGCTTTTAGACAAGTAGACTCATAGCTAGTGTTGCCTGTTCAGTATGCGTTTCATAGTTGTTTTTAGAAATACGGACTTCTCTATCCTGTCTGAGTGTTCGTCTTACCCCTTCGAAACCCTTTCTACAGCCACCTGTTTCTTATCCTAAGCTGCCGAGCCAGCTTCGTTAGTTTGTCAGCCATAGTAGTTGTAACTGACATGCGGGGGTCAACAATGGTTGGTTAGATAACCTTTGCTGACCTGGGTGCAACTGCAATAACCGCACGTCTGACTGGCTTGGTGGTCATGCTTTTTGTCCTTGACCTTAGCTTCTCCGCCTCTTGTCCGTATTTTTAGACGATCTGCGGAGAGCAGCAACGTAATAGTCACAATGTGTGCCGTTGTTGCTACTCTTCTCAAAAAAGAAATGGCAAACGTGGATATGTTGTATGCGGAGCCCTTATCCGGTGAGTGAAGAACCCCACCAGACACCGCGTATTGAGCATCTTATTTGTTTGCCGTCGTATGATGTAAAGCAAAGTAATGGTCTCGCTGTTAAAAGGAAGGAAAATTCGATTTCCGACCACGAGCAGCATCAGGAAAACAACTGTGGGAATTCTCGTTATCAGCATCAAAAGGTCCAGTCTCAGCAACAGGGTCGTCTATCTCACTCAGGTTTCCCAACAAACGCAGCAGAATCAGCAGGAACAGGAACAGCTTCCTGAACAGTAGAGTCCTGATTTTAGACCATTTGGGAACCAAGGATTTGTAGTTGATAAAGTGGGCAGGATCCAAACAATGTAGAGGAAGACTGTTCAATCGAAGCTGCTGTCAATTACCGAGGTTCTGGAAGCTCCAGGAAACGTAAGTCGAAGTATGTAACAAATTAGAATTTGCAGTACCATTTAAGAAAATTCAGAGTGGGAAGCTATCATACAATTCGAATTCAGAAATCGGAAGCTTATACAACCGTTAAGACTCGAATTTCCTTAAAAGACTGAATCAACTGAAGAACCAAAATCGTTAATTTTGTAACAAAACTATATACATAAGAATTATGGTAGTTGCTTGCAAGTGGACATGCAAAAAGTGGGTTACTGTAGCTACGAAAAGAAAAGTTATGTGGAGCCAAAAATCCACCTAACCGTAACTATTTCAGTCGCATAAAATTCTTTGTGCACCTAATTATTCAGAAATTACATACAAAAAGCCGTACACCTGCATTCACCCTGCACCACGCCTTCTACAAATTCTAGTCTAGCTACCCATGAAACTACGCCCGAATGAAGGCTAGACACAACAAAAAGTACACTTATTATTCAGAAATTACATACAAAAAGCCGGACACCTGCATTCACCCTGCACCACGCCTTCTACAAATTCTAGTCTAGCTACCCATGAAACTACGCCCGAATGAAAGCTAGACACAACAAAAATACACAAGCTTATAAAAGACTGTATTTTTCTCGAATAGTTAGTTGTTGTGGTGATTCTGTGTTGTGCTCGTGTTGTCAAGTTAGGCCAAGTTTGGCCAGTGTCCAGAACATTAAACGTGAATTTGGAGAGATAAGGGTAGATAGATTAGACAGTGTAGAATTGAGGTGATGTAAAATATGGGCAGAGCTAGGGAATTAAACCGCAGAGCTCACACACCAAATTTTACGTGGAACTGCGCGCAAAGAACGCTGACCGACGACTGCGGGTGGAGATCTTTAGTCCAGGCGGCTCTTATCCACCGACTTGCTTCGCCACAGGGAAAACGGACGACTTTTGGGGGACGCCAACAAAATGGGGGACACGCACACAAAATTTAAGCTCAATTAGGGACGAACTCCGGGCTATTCCCAGAGCGCTACCTAGCTAGTAAACTAGATCAGACCTAGTTAAAATTAATAAACGAGAATAAGTTAAATAAGCAAAAGACAACTGGCTGGTTTAATAATACGCGCACAGGGAAACTATAACAGGAAAATCCTTCCGGGCTACCCAGAGAGGACAAGCAAATACAGCGGGCTACCCGCAAAATGGACAATAACAATAATACAAGGTGTAAAGTTTTGGCCCCAAGGACTAGATAGTTGGGTTTTTACAAACCACTTTACTGGGTGCTGTGCGCTTGGGACTGGATACGCAACCTGGGCTGGAGATAGTTCCAGGCCAACCTCGACAAGCCTCGCCAATAACAGTATACCAAAATTCGTGAAACCTAAAGCTCACTCCCAACTAAGTTACCCCGAACCTAGGCCTTATGTACCCCTACTTACCGAATTAACAAATCTAAGACTTAGCTGAAGTACACTAGGCCAAGTGGCCGTATTATAAAATTTACTGTAATAGAGGAGGGGGGATTAACACCAGAAAGTAGAAATAGGCACCAGACTTACGAGTTTATGTGTCCAGAAACAGGCATAGAAGTCATCATAAATAGCATAAATAGGCAGAAACAAAAGCATAAAATTGTATACCAGACCACAATTATATAGGCGGAGGCCCCCTTCAGTCTGTCTCCAGACTGAAGACAACTCTACTATCCTAACCCGGATTTCGAATGCGCTGAGGGCCCCAACCAAACCGGTAAAGCAAACACTATAAATTTTGAAAGGGAAAATCGCAGACTAAAAGCAACCGACCAGCTTAACAGAATGAATAAGACTGACTGGGCTTTTGAAAGTAACGAAAGAACACCCAGTCGCGTGATCACACGTGACCTGCCCAGCCAATCAGATTTTAGAAGAGACTTTTGAGAGAATTTCGAAACCAAAGTAGACAAATTGCTGATCTATCTTTGCAAAAACACATACAGTTACATTATTTCAAACACAAATTATGGGCCATTGGGGCAATTTTGACAAAAACGAGATACATAAGTTCGGAGTAATTTTAGATGAAGAATCTTTTTAAATAATAAAATATGACAGTAGGGCATCACCGCCCTACTGTACAAAAGGGGGTGACAAATAAATGGGGGAGAGAATCAGCAATTAAAAGGGGAAGGAGGGGAACCAACAAAAATGCAGGAGGGAAATTAGCCAGTAAAAATAGACCCGGGAGGACGGGGGCAACCCCGCGATTTAGAAAAGGGAAGGAGAGGGGAGAGTTATGAGTTAAAAAAAGTGAAGTGAAAAAGGATTAGGGATAAAGAAGGGGGTTAGCAAAAGAGAATTTAGGTGAATTTTTAAATAAAGGGAAAAATACACGAACTTACTCTTAGGTGTAGAAATTGCGAGAGACGGGGGCCCCAACTTTGAAAACATGACCGCGCGCGAACTTGAAAAACTCCCAACTGACGAAAGGGTGACCCAAGCGCCAAAGGAGAATTTTGTTATGCGTTGGGAACGGGAGGGTCTATCTTTGCTAAGCCAAATAAATAGCAATGTTAAGTTTACGCTTCAAAAAATAGAGGAATTAAAGGTTTTCGTTGATTTTCGAAATAAGACCATAAAGTTGGCACTGCAATTTATTAAAGGGGGATTTTACACACCAAATGACACACAATCATCGGGCTTCCCAACGATTACAATAACATAATATTTACCGGGAATTTAGGGAAGTTTTAGGGAAAATCTACGAAAGTGAAAGGTTGAAAGGGACTTGGAAAGGGGGCGATAGCGGGGACGCTAAATACCCACATTACAGTGAACTCGGAGTCTTTTTAACTAGTCTGTTGAGACATTAAACGTGTAAATTAGAAGGTTACTAGGAGATTACTAATTGGAAAGTCTAGAGAATTTGTGCCCGTTACAATTTGCTAGATGAAACTCTTAACCAGACCATAAACGACACGGATTATTTAAATACTCAAAACTCATGGGTAAGTTTAACTATATCTATTTACTCCAAAACCTTGATTACGGTAGTACAATTTATTCAGTATTACTTTGATCATGTTGCGAGGTCAATTATCTCTTCTTCAGGATATAAAAGATTCTCTAACCTAAAAACCATGCCTCTAAAAATACTAAGCATTGTCATTTATGAGTAACCGATTTGTCTACTCTACCTTTCAGAGACGAAATTAGGTTACTGATATCTCTAGATTTCAATAAAACGAACAAGGTTTATCACCCCCCTGCCGCCATTGTCCTATAGTATTGGAGAACAGTTTGCAGAGAGTGAATTTGTAGAACTGTGAAAGTTGTTATTAACTTTAAATCTACTTCAGAATCATAATTATGTTTGTAATGTTGAGTTGTTAATGTTATGCTTAATACTATAGACATTAAATTGAAACTTGACACAATTTGAGCAATTGGTAATAAATAAATTGTCAGGTGACAAACAAATACTACTTATGGATTATAGAAACGATTGAATCCTACCTTCTCTTCAAATGTTTGTTATATATACAGAATAAGCTATTCCTTCCCAGCTTAGACAATTTACTACAAAGATTCCTGGGTTTCTGGGCCACTTGCATTCCTCAAGTGGCCCAGAATCGCCATATGCCTACTCCTGACCTTCTCTCACATGTTTGCTGCTTGCCTCCTAACAACACTCATTCACATCAATTCAGGTTTCAAAACACATCTTGTGCAGAGCTAAAATTTCTAGATTAAATTGCGAGTAGCTTGCTAGTTTGATAACCTTTTAATAAACTGCAAATTCTCTCTTTCATCAAAATTTATGAATTTAGCTTTTATTTCCAGAGAATTTAAAACGCCAAGCATACAATTAAAAAATTTATCGGCATCAATTGACCCAAATAGTGCAGTGAGAAATCAGCTACTTGCATGACGTTATAGAATCTCTGCATAAAAAGGCTCTAATTTAATATTTTTGTTTCAGAGCTCAGTACGTGAGTGCTGTGCTGAAGGGGTGTCTTAGGGGACCTGTGCTCGTTTTTGGTCGATTCTTTAAAAGTCCCCCATTCTATTCATCTTTATATAGCTTTGAGTGACGAATATTAGACAATTTTTTAAACTAAAACCTTTGGTTAATTGATGCATTTTGAATCATGAAAAACAGCACTTGCACAAAACATTTTGGTTGCTCCTGCATGATTGCTTCCGTCTCTCATGGGGGCAAAAGGTCAATTTTTGAAATTTCCAAACTATAGATACGTTGAGTATCATTTGATAGCTAACAATGAAATGAACAACTTTGCTAATAGAACTATGTGTAAATGTAGTTTGTCCAAGTTGGATCGAGTCAAACCGTACAGTACGTCAAAATGTATTAAGATCAGCTATTGCTAACGACTAGTTCGTTGTTTTGAAGCAGTTGTATGAAGGAAATATTAACCAATTGACAGCATTTCTGCAATTTAAGTCAGCCGTCATGGAGACGCGAAAATAAGCGAAACTGAGTGAAATCCGCGATTGTCGATATTAGACCAACCCAACCCTCCTTCCGGTGTATCTGCCTAAATTTCGTTTTTAAAAATGGTCATTGTTTACATTCTCAACCTTTTTAATCTTCTATTTAACTTGAAATGGATTAACCAACTCAATTCAAGCTTTTTAAAACAACTGCAAACAGCGTATGTTCTTAAAAGCAATGTTGTATGTTCGTAAGCAACCTTAAAAGAAATTATGTATAATTATGAGTGGGAAGGTATTCAGAATTAAAAAGTTTAAGATAATTAGTAATGCAATTAAATAGCAATATTAATATATAGTTTACCTGTATGGTCATACTATCATTAGAATCTCGGTTCTTGCCAATAACGAATGTAAAATGTCGTACAAGAACTGAAACGGTGGAGCGAGTTTCACGATCACTACCACTTTGATGGTGTTTTGCTTTTCTACAATAACAATGTCAATGCCATACAAGACAGTAAAAGATGACTGTACCAGATGGAAAAGGCCATTCTCTAAGTATCCGGCAAAGACTTCATTGCACCATGGGCAATTGACGTGATCGGATGGAACGGACAGCCTGGCGTCAATTGATTCCTGGCAAAGCCTTGGCGTTGACCTGCAAGCTGTCGTAATTACAGGAGGCCTCGAAATCGTGACACACCACACGGATGGGGGGTTACGTGACACCAGTTAACTCGAACACCACGTTACGTGACACCAGTGACTCGTATTCAGCCGCAGAAAGTAACTGACTAAGCCAAATAGCAATATTTGCCATCACAGAATGAAGGCAAAAGTAGCGAAAACGAAAGCAACTACCCACTGACGTGTTAAAGTGAAACACTGGACATCATTCTAATTTGCAAACAAGTTTTCAGAGTTAGCGCGTTTTTTTTCAAATTTGACAGCAATGAGATTGCGCTTAAACAATCAATCTTATACACAGTTAGCAGCAGAGTACAGCAGTTCCCAAGTTATTACTAGTGAAATTGAAAGATTTCATAAAGGATAGGCAGTCAAAACGAAGTAATCGTACTATACTATAGACATTAAATTGAAACTTGACACAATTTGAGCAATTGGTAATAAATAAATTGTCAGGTGACAAACAAATACTACTTATGGATTATAGAAACGATTGAATCCTACCTTCTCTTCAAATGTTTGTTATATATACAGAATAAGCTATTCCTTCCCAGCTTAGACAATTTACTACAAAGATTCCTGGGTTTCTGGGCCACTTGCATTCCTCAAGTGGCCCAGAATCGCCATATGCCTACTCCTGACCTTCTCTCACATGTTTGCTGCTTGCCTCCTAACAACACTCATTCACATCAATTCAGGTTTCAAAACACATCTTGTGCAGAGCTAAAATTTCTAGATTAAATTGCGAGTAGCTTGCTAGTTTGATAACCTTTTAATAAACTGCAAATTCTCTCTTTCATCAAAATTTATGAATTTAGCTTTTATTTCCAGAGAATTTAAAACGCCAAGCATACAATTAAAAAATTTATCGGCATCAATTGACCCAAATAGTGCAGTGAGAAATCAGCTACTTGCATGACGTTATAGAATCTCTGCATAAAAAGGCTCTAATTTAATATTTTTGTTTCAGAGCTCAGTACGTGAGTGCTGTGCTGAAGGGGTGTCTTAGGGGACCTGTGCTCGTTTTTGGTCGATTCTTTAAAAGTCCCCCATTCTATTCATCTTTATATAGCTTTGAGTGACGAATATTAGACAATTTTTTAAACTAAAACCTTTGGTTAATTGATGCATTTTGAATCATGAAAAACAGCACTTGCACAAAACATTTTGGTTGCTCCTGCATGATTGCTTCCGTCTCTCATGGGGGCAAAAGGTCAATTTTTGAAATTTCCAAACTATAGATACGTTGAGTATCATTTGATAGCTAACAATGAAATGAACAACTTTGCTAATAGAACTATGTGTAAATGTAGTTTGTCCAAGTTGGATCGAGTCAAACCGTACAGTACGTCAAAATGTATTAAGATCAGTTATTGCTAACGACTAGTTCGTTGTTTTGAAGCAGTTGTATGAAGGAAATATTAACCAATTGACAGCATTTCTGCAATTTAAGTCAGCCGTCATGGAGACGCGAAAATAAGCGAAACTGAGTGAAATCCGCGATTGTCGATATTAGACCAACCCAACCCTCCTTCCGGTGTATCTGCCTAAATTTCGTTTTTAAAAATGGTCATTGTTTACATTCTCAACCTTTTTAATCTTCTATTTAACTTGAAATGGATTAACCAACTCAATTCAAGCTTTTTAAAACAACTGCAAACAGCGTATGTTCTTAAAAGCAATGTTGTATGTTCGTAAGCAACCTTAAAAGAAATTATGTATAATTATGAGTGGGAAGGTATTCAGAATTAAAAAGTTTAAGATAATTAGTAATGCAATTAAATAGCAATATTAATATATAGTTTACCTGTATGGTCATACTATCATTAGAATCTCGGTTCTTGCCAATAACGAATGTAAAATGTCGTACAAGAACTGAAACGGTGGAGCGAGTTTCACGATCACTACCACTTTGATGGTGTTTTGCTTTTCTACAATAACAATGTCAATGCCATACAAGACAGTAAAAGATGACTGTACCAGATGGAAAAGGCCATTCTCTAAGTATCCGGCAAAGACTTCATTGCACCATGGGCAATTGACGTGATCGGATGGAACGGACAGCCTGGCGTCAATTGATTCCTGGCAAAGCCTTGGCGTTGACCTGCAAGCTGTCGTAATTACAGGAGGCCTCGAAATCGTGACACACCACACGGATGGGGGGTTACGTGACACCAGTTAACTCGAACACCACGTTACGTGACACCAGTGACTCGTATTCAGCCGCAGAAAGTAACTGACTAAGCCAAATAGCAATATTTGCCATCACAGAATGAAGGCAAAAGTAGCGAAAACGAAAGCAACTACCCACTGACGTGTTAAAGTGAAACACTGGACATCATTCTAATTTGCAAACAAGTTTTCAGAGTTAGCGCGTTTTTTTTCAAATTTGACAGCAATGAGATTGCGCTTAAACAATCAATCTTATACACAGTTAGCAGCAGAGTACAGCAGTTCCCAAGTTATTACTAGTGAAATTGAAAGATTTCATAAAGGATAGGCAGTCAAAACGAAGTAATCGTAAGAATCGTAAGCAACCTTAAAAGACTATGGCTTGTAGAAATCTGGTGGGGCCCCCAAAATTGGAAGAGAAAGCTAATCCTTTAATTGCTCTCCTGCTGAGACGTTGGTCTTTATTAAAGAGAAGTGGAAAGGTCAGACTTAAAGGCCAATAGTGTGGGGGCCTTAAAGTGAGTACAAAATATTGAAACTTTATATATCGGTAACTTATAAGTTCTAAGATTTTGTTATAAAAATATAATAATTTAACAATAAAAAGCTAAAGCCTGTTTATAATACAGTGAACATTTAATTTTTTATATTAAATTGTGCTAAGTTTAGTTTTATACAGCTTAATTTTAGCTTTAAATAGAATTTTATCCTTTTTAGCAGTTAGTTTTAACTGTAAGGAAACAATTTTCTGAATGTTTTTAATGGGTTCGGTTCAGTTACAGTAGAAGTTCTATATAATCCAAGCAACTTAAAACTAATTAATTTGACGTACTTAAGTTTCCGTTTTCAATTCAGCAAGAGAGACAGCTTAATTGCACAATCATTTGTCAAGTATTTGAGCATTTCAAATTCCAAGATTGCAGTTGTCTAACTGTATTTTGGACGTTTCTACTAACTTTGCATTTAAAAAATCTGATGGGGGACCCCACACTATTGACCTTTACGTCTGACCTCTCCACTTGTCTTTAATAGAGATCACTGTCTCAGCAGGAGAGCAATTAAAGGATTAATTTTCTATTCCATTTTTGGGGGCCCCGCCAGATTCCTACAAGCCGAAACTGTATACCATATTAGGATTATGACTGGGAAGGTATTCAGAATTAAAAAGTTTAAGATAATTAGTAAGACAATTAAATAGCAACACTAATATATATAGTTTACCTGTATGGTCATACTATCATTAGAATCTCGCTTCTTGCCAATAACGATATTGAAACTAAAATTTAAATTAAATAACGATATTCGATATTGAAAACCTTGCCAATGTCAAGATTTATATTTGAGAGCTGACGTACTTCTTCTTACCGATGTCATTGGAAGTATGCGCCTGTTTGCCCTTAAAATTATGGTCTGGAGCCTGCGCTCTTCTTTACACGTGGGATGCTTGCATAAAAATGACAATGGTTTGGCTTGAGCTACTTGAGGATCCTGATACGTATTTGTTTTTTGAAAAAGGAACACGAGGAGGAATCTCCATGATCTCGCACTGATTTGCCAAAGCCAATAACCTCCATACTTCAATTTATGACTCAACTAATCCAATCTCATGGATCGTGTATCTGGACGCTAACAACGTATATGGGTGGACTATAGTGCCAAAATTGCCTGATAAAGGTTTTCGCTGGCTAAGTCGCCATGAAATAGATCTGATTGATTCGCTTAACCAATTTGATAACTAAACCAGTGGATATGTGCTTGCAGTCGATCTTGACTATCCTCCACAGCTCCATGATTCCCATAATAATTACCCACTAGCCCCTGAAAGACTCAAAATCACTGCTGAAAAGCTAAGTCCCTATGCTGAAGCCTTATCTAAGGACCTCAGCACTGGCCTAAGCGAAATCGCAAAACTAATGCCAAATCTATTTCCCAAAATCAAATACATTGTCCATTTACCGAAATTTAAGGCACTATTTTCAACTAGGACTTAAACTGACCCATGCCCACAGAGTCCTTCGATTTGAACAAAAAGCCTGGATGAAGCCGTATATTATGTTTAATACTGAAATGTGGGAAAATGCGAAAGGCGAATTCGAAAAAGACTTATTCAAGCTACTTAGCAATGCCGTTTTCGGGAAAACCATGAAATATGTGCGAACTTATCAATCTGTACAGCATGAGACTACGGATGCGAAAATTCGATAAATTGGCGGCTAGGCTAAGCCTAAATTTGATCGAGCTACAATGTTGCTGAAGACTTAGTTGCTATATCCATGAATAGGGTTTTTGTAAAGTTTATGTAAACCAATATATGTAGGATTTAGTGTCGCTGATTTTTCCAAATATTTCATGCATAATTTTCACTATAATATTTTTTAGATAAATATGGTAAACAAGCTAAGCTGATACTACTGATATTTGCTGATACTGATTCATTGCGCTATTATATTCACACTGATAATGTATATAAGGACATGTTTAGTGATAATGCTTTATTTGATATATGTGACTATCCACCTACTCATTTTCTTCATTCTACCCAAAACAAAAAGGTTTTAAGTAAAATGAAAGATGAAACGGCTGGTAGTGCTATAAGCGAATTTTGAGGACTGCATGCCAAAATTTTTGTTTGTGATGGTATTGACAAAAACTTGCTAAGGATATAAAAAAGAGTTATAAAGAAATGGGGTGTCACTAAAACCCTGCTCGGCCAACCTTATCGGCCCAGCCTTACTAAAAGCCTGCCATCCCTACTTGCGCACTCTTACTGTTAATGTTTCATACAGGGTAATTACTCTCCTGCTGTGTTTACACAGGGTGATGTGCAAACATGGATATGTATTAATGTACAGGAACGCTTGTTTGGTAGTTGATAAGTGGATTAAGTTGAGGAAAGATAGAGGATATGGAACTGTAAAGAGAAAACTCATTTTATTATATACACAATCTTATATACAACTATATATCCTAGTCTTATATATTAGTCGTATCGACTGAACTGTTTAGACTAATATAAACTTGATAAGTTTCTGACAATTAACTTTTCATAAAGATTCATTTATTTAAAAGCATATATACGTATTGTTGGTTGTATATATATACTGTTAAAATTTTAAATTAAAAACAAATTTGATGTAACTAGAAATCTCTGACTAAAAAATAACCTGGAATATTAAACGCAACGAAGCGTTAAAACATTAAGATTTGTTATAAACATTAAGATTTGTTATGTTAAGTTGTGTTTTTTGAAACTTTAGATGGTCTTTCGGATCAATTGAACTTTTGTAGTTTTATTATATACACAATCTTATATACAATTATATATACAGTCTTATTAGTCGTAGAACTGTTGGGGGGATAAAGTTCAATTAGGGTCGCTCGCAGAACAGGAATCTGAAGTCCATTTTTCTATTAAGCTTTTCGTTAGCTCAATATTAACTAAAGTTGTAAGCTTAAGATGTAACCTAATACTGATCTAACGAAAAGCTGAATCGAAAATCGGACTTCAGACTTTTGTTCTGCGACACCGACAACCCCCATATACAACTTTTCAGCAAAATCGCAGGCATAAAAGCTTTCGATTTCCATTTTGCTATATTTGAACTCAGCGTGGTCGACAAAATACCCATACCAAATTTTAGCTCATTTGGTAAAGTTTTGCAGAATGCGGAGTGTGGGCCTGGGAGACTTTCGTGAAAAGATCCATTTTTTGTGCTTGATTGTGCTGAAAACTTGAAAACTTTTAGGGGTTGCATTTTCAGCTTACAACTTTAGCTTATACTGAGCTGACAAACTTATTTAGAATATAGTGCGTATTTACTTAAGTAAAGGTTTGTAACAATAGTACCAATAAACACAATCTAACATTGAATTAGTCCTTTTAGGCAGGTTTTAATTCTGGAGGGATAAAGTTCAATTGGGGTTCTGGGGGGGGGGATAAAGTTCAATTGATCCAGTCTTTCAGTTATGATTTTGGTAAATTGAATGAGCTGGTGCTATTGAAGTAATGCTGATAAATTAGTCTTGTCAGTGTAACAATAATTTTGAAATCAACGTTAAAGTTAAAGTTAGTTAAAGTTAAATATAAACCATGGGAAATTAGAAAATTATAAAAATTATCCTACAATAGGTAGTTTCTAGATTGTAATTCTCAGATTGATTACAATGTACTAACTGTTTCTTATATATATATATATATATATATATATATATATATATATATATATATATATATATATATATATATATATATATATATATATATATATATATATATATATATCCACACACAAATATATATATATATATCTATATATATATATATACACTATATATATATTTACATTTACTCTTTTTAATTGTATATATTACTTAAGTACATTTCGAAATTCAGAAAATGAAAATTTGGATAATTCAAAATAAGTAAGATAATTATGTTTCTTAAAGCTATATATACTCATTAATAAGACGCAGTGCAGTGCAGTATGCGGTTTGGACTTTACGTAATTGTCAGTCAATTCCAGAGGTCAAATAATAAACACACGACGCATACACATACACATGCATACAGGTACACACATATGCATGGTTTACACGCGTTACCTTCGTAGTGGACATTTCCACTTTAAACTATTGCAATGGTGCAGCCAGTGTTTTAGTATGCACTCTCGGTTTGGTATGACTTGGCCCAACTCTGAATTGGCCCAACAACAATGATTGGTTGTTTAACACAATATCACTTGACCAATTAAATTCAAAAGAATGTAGACATGCACCCATGTGCATGTTAATTGCAATATTTTATATTTGTGAAAATTGTGCGTGAGAAATCAAAGGAACGCATAGATTTAAAAAACTATTGATTATATAAAACTTAAAGAAAATTTAAAAAATGGTTTTAATTTTGAAGTTTGCTGTCTAAATTTGAATTATTAATTTAACTTTTAATCTCAATTTATTCTTGTTACTACATTTTTATTCTAGCTAATTTTATTCTTATTGTGAACATATATAGGCGTATATAGATTATCAGTTAAATTAAATTAATTTTAATTTTAAAAATCTTTATTTTCCAAAGAAAAATAGTAATTTTCCTACACAGTCCCCCTCCTCTCACAGTTATTTACAACGCCATAAATTCTACCGTAAGACGTTCTCTCTTTAGTAAAGTGGGCGGGGCTTAGCAGTTTAAATGACAGTTGGGCCAAATCAGAGTTGGGCCAAACAAGACTACACCGCACTCTCAGCTCTGTGAGGCAGGTTGGCCGGGCCGCACAGGTTTTTATACACACACCCAAGGAATGTAATACTCATTCGGACTATGTAAATACATTACAACAGAAAACTCATATGTATCATAACATGAACTTGACTCGAAGTAATTTACATCAATTGTATAGCGTACATTTGAAAAGTAGTTTGTCATATTACGATGATAAGCGGTATTTGCTTGATGATGGTGATTGTGTGACGATTCCCCCAAAAAGGGCATGCCAAAAGGGCAGGCAAAAGGACATGCATGGCAAGGGCAGGCATAGAAAACGTTATACTTTTGCTTCAATTCATTAAAGATGTTTAAATTTTCTTAACTAATTGTCAACTAAATCTTAAGTTAAAAATGATTGACCATTATTGCAAAATTATAAATTTTTGTATTAGGATTGAATTCATTGATGTTTTTTTGGTAATCCAACAATTTAACCATCCAAAATTCCAATTATGTAATAAAACAAATATAATTTCATTTTGAATTTCAAAATTTCTACTTGCTACTATTTTATCTTTTGAATTTATTTAAACATCTCCACATTTATTCTGTCAGTACAAATGCTTAGGTCCGTTCGTTAGAATATCAACTGATAACAAATTTGAGTTTTTACTTTTAAAAAACTAATGTTTAGCTTTAGTTTTCTTTTATCTCGCTTTGGAGCAATGGAATAGGCGCGCCCTGTAGCAGAATTCAATAGATTTCTATTTTAAGCGATTCACTGTGAGTCAATGACAGTGACAAATGACTTTCAATTCAGCCTAATTAGAATTTGGGGGAACGTCACCGCCAGAGATATATCTACTTTGTTATGGTCATTATGAAATAAACTATTAAAAACTGTCGTTTAGATTGGCAAGCATGGATAAAATCTACTCTAGCATGAAGGATCCAATATCGTTAAGTAGCATTGAAAAGCATAATGCTGCGAAAGCTGCAAATTTGAAGTTAGTAGAAAGGATTTTAAAAGAAATGGTTTCAGAGTCAACAAGCTTATACACTACCCAAGCAATGTAAGCTAAAATTCAAACGATGCCGAATAATTACAAAGGAATCGCTGATTTGTGGGTCTTTTCCAGATTTACCCCCCACCACTCAAAGTTCTTAAAACTCGACCAAATGAGCTGAAATTTGGTGTGGGTATGTTTTCGACCACGCTGAGTTCAAATATCGCAAAATTTTTCGATTTCGGAAAATTCGATATTTTTCGATTTCTAAGGGGGACCGAGGGTAACCGAAAAATTTATTGTCTTCGATTTTGTTGAAAAGTTGTATATAGGGTTTTCTGGGCCGCAGAGCGAATCTGAAGTCCATTTTTTGATTCAGCTTTTCGTTAGCTTTGATATAAGCGAAAGTTGTAAGCTTAAGTTGTAAGCTAATGCTGAGCTAACGAAAAGCTGAATCGAAAAACGATCTTCAGATTCGCGTTCTGCGACCCAGAAACCACTATATACAACTTTTCAGCAAAATCGAAGACAAAAACTTTTTTTTCGGTTACCCTTGGTCCCCCCTATAGAAATCGAAAAAAAACGAAAAATATCGAATTTTCCCGAAATCGAAAAATATTGCGATATTTGAAGTCAGCGTGGTCGAAAACATACCCACACCAAATTTCAGCTCATTTGGTCGAGTTTTAAGAACTTTGAGTGGTGGGGGGGTAATCTGGAAAAGACCCTGACTTAGTAACATTAGTCATATCCTCAAAATCCATTTGCCACAAATCAGCGATTCCTTTTGTAATTATTCGGCATCGTTTGAATTTTAGCTTACATTGCTTGGGTAGTGTATAAGCTTGTTGACTCTGAAACCATTCTTTAAAATCCTTTCTACTAACTTCAAATTTGCAGCTTTCGCAGCATTATAAAGCTTTTCAATGCTACTTAACGATATTGGATCCTTCATGCTAGAGTAGATTTTATCCATGCTTGCCAATCCTACAAAACGACACTTTTTAATAGTTTATTTCATAATGACCATAAGCAAAGCTAGATATATCATCATCGGCTGTGTGACGATTCCCCCAAATTTAATTAGGCTGAATTGAAAGGTCATTTGTCAACTGTCACTTAACTCAGCAGGGTGAATCGTCTTAAAATAGAAATCTATTGAATTCTGCTACAGTATAGTGGCTGAACCTATTCCATTGCTCCCAAGCGAAGATTTTAAAGAAAACTATAAGCTAAAATTAGTTTTTTAAAAACTTGTAAAAACTAAAATTTGTTATCAGTTGATATTTTAAAAAACTGATGAAAACTTAAGCATTATGTAATACATTCTGACAGGGAAATCATTTAATTTCAAGATGTTTAAATAAAATTATATGGTTTAAGATAAAATAGTAGCAAGTAGAAATTTTGAAATTCAAAATGAAATTATATTTGCTTTATACATAAATTGAAATATTGCATGATAACATAGTGGGATACCTAAAAAAACATCAATGAATTCAATCCTAATACAAAAATTTATAATTTTGCAATAATGGTCAATCATTTTTAACTTAAGATTTAGTTGACAATTAGTTAAGAAAATTTAAACATCTTTAATGAATTGAAGCAAAAGTATAACGTTTTCTATGCCTGCCCTTGCCATGCATGTCCTTTTGCCTGCCCTTTTGGCATGCCCTTTTTGGGGGAATCGTCACACAATCACCATCATCAAGCAAATACCGCTTATCATCGTAATATGACAAACTACTTTTCAAATGTACGCTATACAATTGATGTAAATTACTTCGAGTCAAGTTCATGTTATGATACATATGAGTTTTCTGTTGTAATGTATTTACATAGTCCGAATGAGTATTACATTCCTTGGGTGTGTGTATAAAAACCTGTGCGGCCCGGCCAACCTGCCTCACAGAGCTGAGAGTGCGGTGTAGTCTTGTTTGGCCCAACTCTGATTTGGCCCAACTGTCATTTAAACTGCTAAGCCCCGCCCACTTTACTAAAGAGAGAACGTCTTACGGTAGAATTTATCGCGTGTGAATAACTGCGAGGAGAGGGACTGTGTAGGAAAATTACTATTTTTCTGTGGAAAATAAAGATTTTTAAATTAAAATTAATTTAATTTAACTATTAATCTATATACGCCTATATATGTTCACAATAAAAATAAAATTAGCTAGAATAAAAATGTAGTAGCAAGAATAAATTGAGATTAAAAGTTAACAAATTTATATATAATTCAAATTTAGGCAGCAAACTTCAAAATTAAAACCATTTATTAAATTTTCTTTAAGTTTTATATAATGAATAGTTTTTTAAATCTATGCGTCCTTTGATTTCTCACGTACAATTTTCACAAATATAAAATATTGCCATTAACATGCACATGTGTGCATGTCTACATTCTTTTGAACTCAATTGGTCAAGTGATATTGTGTTAAACAACCAATCATTGTTGTTGGGCCAATTCAGAGTTGGGCCAAGTCATACCAAACCGAGAGTGCATACTAAAACACTGCCTGCCCCATTGCAATAGTTTAAAGTGGAAATGTCCACTACGAAGGTAACGCGTGTAAACCATGCATATGTGTGTACCTGTATGCATGTGTATGTGTATGCGTCGTGTGTTTATTATTTGACCTCTGGAATTGACTGACAATTACGTAAAGTCCAAACCGCTTACTGCACTGCACTGCGTCTTATTAATGAGTATATATAGCTTTAAGAAACATAATTATCTTACTTATTTTGAATTATCCAAAATTTCATTTTCTGAATTTCGAAATGTACTTAAGTAATATATACAATTAAAAAGAGTAAATGTAAATATATAATAGTGTAAATATATATAAATAGTAAATATATATTTTTGTGTGTGGTTTATTATATATATATATATATATATATATATATATATATATATATATATATATATATATATATATATATATATATATATATATATATATATATATATATAAGCAACAGTTAAGTACATTGTAATCAATCTGAGAATTACAATCTAGAAACTACCTATTGTAGGATAATTTTTATAATTTTCTAATTTCCCATGGTTTATATTTAACTTTAACTAACTTTAACTTTAACGTTGATTTCAAAATTATTGTTACACTGACAAGAATAATTTATCAGCATTACTTCAATAGCACCAGCTAATTCAATTTACCAAAATCATAACTGAAAGACTGGATCAATTGAACTTTATCCCCCCCCCAGAACCCCAATTGAACTTTATCCCTCCAGAATTAAAACCTGCCTAAAAGGACTAATTCAATGTTAGATTGTGTTTATTGGTACTATTGTTACAAACCTTTACTTAAGTAAATACGCACTATATTCTAAATAAGTTTGTCAGCTCAGTATAAGCTAAAGTTGTAAGCTGAAAATGCAACCCCTAAAAGTTTTCAAGTTTTCAGCACAATCAAGCACAAAAAATGGATCTTTTCACGAAAGTCTCCCAGGCCCACACTCCGCATTCTGCAAAACTTTACCAAATGAGCTAAAATTTGGTATGGGTATTTTGTCGACCACGCTGAGTTCAAATATAGCAAAATGGAAATCGAAAGCTTTTATGCCTGCGATTTTGCTGAAAAGTTGTATATGGGGGTTGTCGGTGTCGCAGAACAAAAGTCTGAAGTCCGATTTTCGATTCAGCTTTTCGTTAGATCAGTATTAGGTTACATCTTAAGCTTACAACTTTAGTTAATATTGAGCTAACGAAAAGCTTAATAGAAAATGGACTTCAGATTCCTGTTCTGCGAGCGACCCTAATTGAACTTTATCCCCCCAACAGTTCTACGACTAATAAGACTGTATATATAATTGTATATAAGATTGTGTATATAATAAAACTACAAAAGTTCAATTGATCCGAAAGACCATCTAAAGTTTCAAAAAACACAACTTAACATAACAAATCTTAATGTTTATAACAAATCTTAATGTTTTAACGCTTCGTTGCGTTTAATATTCCAGGTTATTTTTTAGTCAGAGATTTCTAGTTACATCAAATTTGTTTTTAATTTAAAATTTTAACAGTATATATATACAACCAACAATACGTATATATGCTTTTAAATAAATGAATCTTTATGAAAAGTTAATTGTCAGAAACTTATCAAGTTTATATTAGTCTAAACAGTTCAGTCGATACGACTAATATATAAGACTAGGATATATAGTTGTATATAAGATTGTGTATATAATAAAATGAGTTTTCTCTTTACAGTTCCATATCCTCTATCTTTCCTCAACTTAATCCACTTATCAACTACCAAACAAGCGTTCCTGTACATTAATACATATCCATGTTTGCACATCACCCTGTGTAAACACAGCAGGAGAGTAATTACCCTGTATGAAACATTAACAGTAAGAGTGCGCAAGTAGGGATGGCAGGCTTTTAGTAAGGCTGGGCCGATAAGGTTGGCCGAGCAGGGTTTTAGTGACACCCCATTTCTTTATAACTCTTTTTTATATCCTTAGCAAGTTTTTGTCAATACCATCACAAACAAAAATTTTGGCATGCAGTCCTCAAAATTCGCTTATAGCACTACCAGCCGTTTCATCTTTCATTTTACTTAAAACCTTTTTGTTTTGGGTAGAATGAAGAAAATGAGTAGGTGGATAGTCACATATATCAAATAAAGCATTATCACTAAACATGTCCTTATATACATTATCAGTGTGAATATAATAGCGCAATGAATCAGTATCAGCAAATATCAGTAGTATCAGCTTAGCTTGTTTACCATATTTATCTAAAAAATATTATAGTGAAAATTATGCATGAAATATTTGGAAAAATCAGCGACACTAAATCCTACATATATTGGTTTACATAAACTTTACAAAAACCCTATTCATGGATATAGCAACTAAGTCTTCAGCAACATTGTAGCTCGATCAAATTTAGGCTTAGCCTAGCCGCCAATTTATCGAATTTTCGCATCCGTAGTCTCATGCTGTACAGATTGATAAGTTCGCACATATTTCATGGTTTTCCCGAAAACGGCATTGCTAAGTAGCTTGAATAAGTCTTTTTCGAATTCGCCTTTCGCATTTTCCCACATTTCAGTATTAAACATAATATACGGCTTCATCCAGGCTTTTTGTTCAAATCGAAGGACTCTGTGGGCATGGGTCAGTTTAAGTCCTAGTTGAAAATAGTGCCTTAAATTTCGGTAAATGGACAATGTATTTGATTTTGGGAAATAGATTTGGCATTAGTTTTACGATTTCGCTTAGGCCAGTGCTGAGGTCCTTAGATAAGGCTTCAGCATAGGGACTTCGCTTTTCAGCAGTGATTTTGAGTCTTTCAGGGGCTAGTGGGTAATTATTATGGGAATCATGGAGCTGTGGAGGATAGTCAAGATCGACTGCAAGCACATATCCACTGGTTTAGTTATCAAATTGGTTAAGCGAATCAATCAGATCTATTTCATGGCGACTTAGCCAGCGAAAACCTTTATCAGGCAATTTTGGCACTATAGTCCACCCATATACGTTGTTAGCGTCCAGATACACGATCCATGAGATTGGATTAGTTGAGTCATAAATTGAAGTATGGAGGTTATTGGCTTTGGCAAATCAGTGCGAGATCATGGAGATTCCTCCTCGTGTTCCTTTTTCAAAAAACAAATACGTATCAGGATCCTCAAGTAGCTCAAGCCAAACCATTGTCATTTTTATGCAAGCATCCCACGTGTAAAGAAGAGCGCAGGCTCCAGACCATAATTTTAAGGGCAAACAGGCGCATACTTCCAATGACATCGGTAAGAAGAAGTACGTCAGCTCTCAAATATAAATCTTGACATTGGCAGGTTTTCAATATCGAATATCGTTATTTAATTTAAATTTTAGTTTCAATATCGTTATTGGCAAGAAGCGAGATTCTAATGATAGTATGACCATACAGGTAAACTATATATATTAGTGTTTGCCTATTTAATTGTCTTACTAATTATCTTAAACTTTTTAATTCTGAATACCTTCCCAGTCATAATCCTAATATGGTATACAGTTTCGGCTTGTAGGAATCTGGCGGGGCCCCAAAAATGGAATAGAAAATTAATCCTTTAATTGCTCTCCTGCTGAGACAGTGATCTCTATTAAAGACAAGTGGAAAGGTCAGACGTAAAGGTCAATAGTGTGGGGTCCCCCATCAGATTTTTTAAATGCAAAGTTAGTAGAAACGTCAAAAATACAGTTAGACAACTGCAATCTTGGAATTTGAAATGCTCAAATACTTGACAAATGATTGTGCAATTAAGCTGTCTCTCTTGCTGAATTGAAAACGGAAACTTAAGTACGTCAAATTAATTAGTTTTAAGTTGCTTGGATTATATAGAACTTCTACTGTAACTGAACCGAACCCATTAAAAACATTCAGAAAATTGTTTCCTTACAGTTAAAACTAACTGCTAAAAAGGATAAAATTCTATTTAAAGCTAAAATTAAGCTGTATAAAACTAAACTTAGCACAATTTAATATAAAAAATTAAATGTTCACTGTATTATAAACATTTTAGGCTTTAGCTTTTTATTGTTAAATTATTATATTTTTATAACAAAATCTTAGAACTTATAAGTTACCGATATATAAAGTTTCAATATTTTGTACTCACTTTAAGGCCCCCACACTATGCCTTTAAGTCTGACTTAACTCACTTCTCTTTAATAAAGACCAACGTCTCAGCAGGAGAGCAATTAAAGGATTAGCTCTCTCTTCCAATTTTGGGGGCCTCACCAGATTTCTACAAGCCATAGTCTTTTAAGGTTGCTTACGATTCT
>JASAND010018674.1:0-15495 GCA_030248195.1 Trissonchulus latispiculum
GGGCCTCTTTCACATGAATGTCATGCCGTTCGGGCTGTGTAACGCACCCGCAACATTCCAACGCCTAATGGAAAAGGTTTTGACGGATTTGCCTGTATATATTGACGACGTTTTGATTCCATCTACAGACCAAGAGGCTCACTTGGAGATGATCAGGTCAACTCTGACTCGTCTGCGTGATAATGGATTACGTATCAAGCTTAAGAAATGTTGTTTTGCTCGCGAATCAGTTCCCTTCTTGGGCCACTACGTGGGCCGCAACGGCATTAGTGTAGATCCGGACAAGGTTAAAGCTGTGTCCCAGCTTAAGCCACCAAAGGATGTGAAGGGTATCCGATCTTTTCTAGGAATGTGCGGTTATTATAGGCGTTTTGTTCTTAATTATGCTAAAGTGGCCGCCCCCCTAACGGATTTATTGAAGAAAGGGGTGCCGTTTGTTTGGTCAGAAGCTTGTCAACACGCATTTGAGGAGCTGAAACGGCACTTAACTCAAGCTCCAGTATTAGCCTTTCCCGATTTTGACAAAACTTTTTATGTATCATCTGATGCCAGTAAGCAGGGTTTTGGTGCTATTTTGGAGCAACAATTTTCAGTGCCCCGTAGCGCGGATAAACCTAACGGGCCACGCGTGCTTCGTGAACGCCCAGTTGCTTATGCTAGCAGGACCCTGACTCAAGGAGAGAAGGGTTACTCCGCGACGGAGATGGAAGCTTTTGCGGCCTTATGGGGTTGTCAGAAATTTAGGCATTACCTGTCATGCAAACAGTTCATCCTCCGAACTGACCATCAAGCAGTCAGGGACCTGTTGAATAACATCAAGGCTCTGGGTCAAGGAAAGCTAGCTAAGTTTGCTTTAAGTATGTTGGAATTTGATTTTACAGTAGAATATCGGCCGGGACGTGAGAATGTGGGCCCTGATTGTTTATCTAGATTGGATCCAATCGATGAGCCTGAGGATAGCGAACATGAAGCAACAGCGGCTATGTACCCACCAGAAGTGTTCGCCTTAACGGCGGCACTCCCTGCCCCACCTACCCTGCTTACATGGAAACGAGAACTTCGCGACGAAGAGGAATTTGCAATTCTATTGGACTTCCTGGAACAGAAGAGGTTACCGACTAACCGACAGGAAGCACAAGAGGTGAAGAAATTACGGTCTACATTTTTTATTAGGGATGGGGTATTATATCGTTGGCACCTGAATAAACATGCTGAGCGTAGAGGGTTACCTTTCCCTACGGTGGTAGTGCCTAAGGTCCAGCGAGAGCAGCTCTTGCAGGAGGTTCACTCTGATTTCACGACGGGTGGTCATCGGGCCCACCAAAATGCAATGGCCAGTCTAGAAACAAGGTATTGGTGGCCTCGTATGTCTCAAGATCTAGAGGATTTTATTGCTCAATGTAAACCTTGTGCAAAATTTAATCAAGGGCCACGTAGACATCAGGCTACAATGCAGAATACGGTGGTGGTACGCCGACCGTTAGACGTCGTGGCCATGGATGTGATGCACTTTACACAGAAGGAAACCAACAGAGGTAATACATGCGTGTTGTGTATAGTTGATTACCTCACGCGCTACGCGGAGGCTTTCGCTATGCCCAATGAGCGGGCGGAAACTACTGCGTATTGGTATTTTAATGGTTTCGTAGCCCGTTGGGGCGTCCCTGCACGGGTTTTGACAGACCAGGGACCGAATTTCATGTCTGTCTTCCTAAGAGCTTTGGTGGATGCTAGTGGCTCTGAGCGACTCAGAACTACTGCATATCATCCTCAGACGAACGGAGTAGTGGAACGCTTCAACCGGACAATACGTAGCCTGGTAGCCAAGTACGTGAATTGTTTTCAGTCCGATTGGGACGACTATTTACCGTGGGGGCTGTCCATCTATAGAGCAACGATTCACAGTGCCACGAAGGAAACACCTCATTTCCTGATGACAGGTAGAGACTACCGCTACCCATTGGATAACTTCTTTCAACTTCCTGGTGAGGAAGGCACTACCCAGAACTATAGTGATGCACGTAGTCAGCTACTGGCTCGGATGAATGAAGCCTGGCAGCTGGCGCATGAAGCCTTGCAAGAGGCAGCACTGGTTAACAAGGAAAGGTACGACTTGAAAGCTTCACCCGTCGAGTATAAGCCAGGTACCCTGGTTATGCTTAATATTGAGAACAAGAATGTACCTACAGGTTTGAGTAAGAAGCTACGGCCTAAATACGAAGGACCTTATCGGATTTTGGATAAGATTTCTGTAACGAATTATCGTATTGCTCGCACTAACGGGTTAAGTGACCCGGTGGTGGTTAACATCAACCGATTAAAGCCCTTTCTGGACGCCCCAGTCAAATTGCCAGTTGTGACACTGTAGGCAACCTGCAGTGTCCGTACTTTGCAGCACTAGTTTCTGTAATAGGCCTTGTGTAACACGAGGGCCCTCGTGATTGTATAGTAAGATGTATTATTTTTTGTATTACCTAGGATTGTATTTCTATCAATTGGTGTTTGCATTATTTGTGTGGCATAAGCCCTTTGATAGGGTGGGGTTTAAATTTTTTTCTTTGTGGCCTCCTTTATGATTTATTATTTTCGGCGTAAAGTGGGGTTTTCTTTCTCTATCTAGTTCTCTCTCTTCACCCTTAAACTTATGGCTGTGAAACCTAGCCATGGGTTTTCTTTTCTCTTTCTTATTTACCCTAACAGGGGGATTCTTTCACTTCTATTTTAAAATTTACCTATGGGGGGTTTTCTCTTAACTCTAAGGGATCGTCTTTCGTTGCAAATTGTTAAGGAGGTCCCATCTTAGGTTTCTCTATATACATATAGTGTATGCTTTAGTGTATACACTGGGTGTGTGTTAGTATGTATGCCTTTAACCTGTGTATGTGTAATGCTGTTTCTCTTTCTCCCTTTACGTAGGCTAACTGTAGGTAGGTCACCCTCTCCTGTGTGTATAGTTTTCTTTTCCTTTTTCTACTTTTTATCACACTTATCATGCTTTCACCTCTTGTTAGTTTTTGCACTTTTTCTGAGGCTTATTTTAGATTCTAGTTGCTGCGTGAATGCTTGGTTGGGTGATTTCAGTGGACGGGTGCTTGAGTACTGGGTGTAAACCAGGAGTGGCCTGTCAACTGGAAACTGTGGGGACAACACTTATTGTGGGGCTTTTCGTACAGAAATTGGTCGTGTGATGGTCTCAATAAGGTTGCCTTATTGTGCTCATATGCCCGTCTTCCTGGGAGTAAGGTCCTGCGTCGTGGACCACCTTCTTTTCTGCCATATGTTAACCGTGTTGCTGCTTTTATAATTTCACATTTAATTTTGCGTGCGAATTAATCCAGAGCGTTACGATCAGTACCTTATTTTATTTGGAGAATGGCAGAACGGCCCCGACATTCTTCGGAGTGGATAACCCGCCAACGGAATTGCGAGCGGCTGCGCTGCGCATGCCGGTGAATCGCCAGGGAGAATTTATCGCCGGGTTGGCACCCCCGGGACAGGAGAATAATGTCTTCTGCCCCTGTATCTGCGTCGCCATCTTTGATCCTTCCGCCCCCCATCGCGCAGCTTCCCGCCTCCCAATCGATCGCCAGAGCCCGGTTTGGAACCGCTTCTAAACCTCTCCCATGCCCCCTTAGTTACTACCAGCGACTGGTGTAACTCTACGTAATTAGCTCAACTTACCGCGACGGTGTAGTTGTAGCTTAAATCCCCTTTCCTCTATCAATCACGGCGGATGTAACATCATGACGGCGGAGGTATCATTATGACGGCGGATGTATTATATTAACGGCGGAAGTCACTCGTATCATATCATATCATTCCATCATTACGGCAGAAGTTTCTCCATTCCATCATTCTATCAGTCCTGCGGCGGTGTTATTTATTGGTCCATTATGTGTCAGTGCCTGTCCGATTCTTCCATCTATAATGACTTTACCTCAATTTTGGACTACCTCTATTTGGACTTTCTCCTTATTTGGACTATTATGACCCTGATTTGATTGCTCAACTATGAAGACTGCCTTATGATGACTTTTGCCTAATCCAGATTTCTACTTCCCGATTGTGACGACCCGATGAAGACTAAATTTTTGCTCAATTTTTGCCTTAATTCCTGATTTGTGTCATTCCAGCGATATGGACGCTCTACTGTATATTGATCCATTCCCTAAAGAAGACGATTCCCTAATTGGTGACTTTTAACTAGTTCATTTTTGTGCTTGAAAAATATATGTACGTTATTTTATATTTGTGTCGTATTTGTTTAGAATTTCTTTATTTACCTACTTACATTTTACCATTTTCTTGAGCTTTCTTATTTAAAACATTAGAATTTCTAACCACTTATTTAACTTTTTACCATTTTCCTGTAGCTTTATCTTAAGAATTAACCAAAATTCTGTGTACTTTGTAGTGATTTTGACTGTGTTCTATGCATAATATTGCCTTTTATATGTGATTCGTTGTACAGTTTTACATGCCATGTTCGTATTTTGTCTGCTTTAATCATATAACCAAAGTTTTGTTCAAAAGTTTTACTAAAACAGGGTTTATTCTCTTTTTGAAGCTTTCATTTTCATATTTTTATTAACGGGTTTTGTGTCTTTTAACGAGTATTTTGTAACCTGCCGCAACGTCAGGAGACGTGTGACGCACCAGCCATGTCCCAATTTATGTCCTTCACTGCCGCCACATTTTTATCAAAATTATTTTAATACCTATGTCTTTTAGTTGTCCCAACGGTTCCTGTCCATATTTGTACCTGTCATTGGTTTCTTGTAAAAATTTTCCTTGGTTAAATGTCAGTTTTGTTTCCCACTCCAGAGCGCCAAAGTAGTTCCCGAATTATATGCCCCTATTCTATTGTAAGGCCTGCATGCGCGGTTGGGAGGATCTTCTCCAAAATTCTTATTTTAAGGGACTTTCTACTAATATTTTAACCAGTGTTTCGCGTTTTTAGTAACTCTAAGACTCCATTTTAACCCCTCCTAATTTAATTTACTTTATTTTCATAGTACCACGAGGGTACTTGGGGACTCTCCGTACCCTTTTGGTTCTTTTTATACATGCTTAAGCATGTTTGGGGTTACTTTGTAACTCCTTTAATTTAATTTAATACTTATATTTTACTTAAAGATTCCATAAACTTACCCCTACTTACACGCGAAACACTGGGATTAAATTCATTTCATTACCCATTCCCCTAAATTATTTTATTAATTATCTTTCGTCTTTCTAATTTTGCAGGAGATCCGCAGGGAACTGAGTTAGCGATGCGAGGCTAGGCCCACCCACCCACCCAGCCAGAGATGGCGCACTCTAAATTTTGCGGGAGGCTACCTCCGTACCGTAGTTTGAATAGGCCCAGACGAAGCTGACATTTCGGTTCTTATTTTGTTTCTTTGGTTTTTTCTAGTAATACAGGTACGAGATCCCCGCCGCTGCGGCTGGAGGATCATGGGTCGCCCATTCACGCACCGTCCCGTGGCATTAATATGGCAGTTGTCCATGCGTGTTTTTATGGCTGGTCTTCACTAGTCTTTTGACGCCATGTCATTTTTATTATGTTTATTACTTAGTCAAATTTAGTTTTGTTGTATTTTGTCTTTCTTGTGCTTTGACTTACTTATGTACTGAGACCCATTTACCAAAATTCAGTCAAAAATTTTCACTGTTGGGTAAATTTTCTCATTTCTTTGGTTTATGTGTCCCTCGCAGGAGCTCGGGCGGTAAGCCCTGGGGAGATGTAATGTGTGAGTTGTGATGTGTGTATGTTTTAGTGAGTTTATTTTAATGTGAAATTTTAGTAAGAGTGGTGTTTTTGATGAGAAATATGTGTTGTGTAAATTTGGGTTGAAATTAGTTTAAAAGTGTTTGTTTTACTGTGTTTAAATGCGCTATATTTTATTCAGCCCACTTAGCGACTAGGTGGCGCTGCTGAGCTAGCCTTGTGGAAGCGCATAGTCGGGTCTGCAAGAGGGTCTCAAAAATCAACCAATCCCGTTCCACCAACACACGTCTAAACTAGTCCTTTCAGCCTTCATTTTAAAACTAGTCAGTCTTCTCTTTTTCAATCCTAGCGTGCGGCCGTTACTTTTCTATTGTGTGCCTAGCCTTAGCCTTTTTAATTTGGAGCCTGCCCTGGGTATTCGTAAGTATTGATTTTAATTTAGTTCTTTTTACATTAGACTCCGAGGCGACCTCGTGGGTCAATCCAAATTTATTAGGGGTGTGTTAGTTTGTTTTATTTCCTTTTAATCGGTAACTAATATTGCTGTTTAATTTTAGAAAAGAGTTTAACATGTCATATCATATAATTTAGTTAGCCGCGACGGCTTAGGGAAGTGTCTTTGAGATGATAGTTATTTTTTTGAAGGGTTTAAACAGTTTTTGGGGTTGAATTCTGTGCACGTAAACAAGAACAAGAACAAGAACAAGAATTTTATTTCCAAAGTTATAAGCAACGGGAAAGACAACGCAGATTCACAATTTATTCAAGTATATAATATATATGTACCAGAGAATGCAGATAGAAATACAAATGCATACATATATTTTACTTATAAACACGTAAATTCTTTCCCATTTTTCCTTTTCTGCTTTTCAAACCTTCTTTAAAATCAAGGACATTTTTGCTAAGAATAATGCGTTCAGGTAATGCATTCCAGGGACCTATTACTCGACAGGCAAAGGAAAATTTTAATAAATCAGTAGAAAACTTTGGGCATTTTAGTTTAAGCAAATGACCCCGACTTTCGTAAGGTATAGAGGCAAAGACAAAATGCTCAGAAGGAGCGATAACAGTGTATCCGAAAATTATCTTATATAATAATACCAAATCCACAAACATGCGTTCGAGCTCTAAAGTGGTGAGACCAAGCAGTTCACACTGAGTTTTATAATTGTACTGGTTTAAATAAATAAAAGAAGAACAGAAAGTAAAATAAAAGAAGAACAGAAAGTAAATAAAAGAAGAACAGAAAGTAAAATAAAAGAAGAACAGAAAGTAAAATAAAAGAAGAACAGAAAGTAAATAAAAGAAGAACAGAAAGTAAAATAAAAGAAGAACAGAAAGTATAAAAGAAGAACAGAAAGTATAAAAGAAGAACAGAAAGTATAAAAGAAGAACAGAAAGTATAAAAGAAGAACAGAAAGTATAAAAGAAGAACAGAAAGTATAAAACTGTCTTGTAAATGTATCAAAATTTTATTCATGTACTGTTTAAGTGTAGCTATTTCTTAGAGTTGATACTTGTCTGAATTTTCTCTGTTTTTGTAAGCTTTATTGAGGAATGTTCTATTGTCAAAATTTCTTATACCCGTTCGTGTAATTTTCGGGAGTCTCTCCCTTTGTCTGTTTCTTTATTAAATGCGGTCTCAGTAGCTGAGCCGTTAGGGTGTTTTTATTTAGGTTTTTATTAGAATTGCATAATCGGTAGGTAGGCATTTGAGTTATTTCCAAGTCTAGGTAGGCTAATTATTTACTGAGCGTGTATTTAATTTATTCAAAGTTCTCTCTACAGCTGATAGTTAGGCATTTATTATCCCTTAGTCAGCCTTATTTAGTCTTCGGTTAGGCTTATTTAATTATTCTTGGCGAGATCCTGCCCAGGTCGACTGGAACATAAGCCTCCTCCAGGTTCGTCGTTTCCATACGCGCACAGTTTCCACCCGTAAAGTTCGGTTGTCCTTACCCTTCCAACTTTACACCGCCCCCAAAGTTTGGGGGGAGGGGGCCCCCCCAACCCAAATCCCCGTTACACCTATGAAGGCGGCCCTAGGGTAATTCGGGGGTGCTGATTCCGAATCTGCTGTCGAAATTTCGATCCGAGCTGCCAAAATCAAGTTGACGAATTTTTGAAAAATCGATGAAAATCGATTTTTGAGGTCGAACGGTCGATTTTTATAAAATTTCGACTGCGGATTCGGATTCAGCACCCCCGAATTACCCTAGGGGCGCCTTTTCGCGAAATTTGGTGACAAATTTTTTGATCGATTTTGATCGATCGATTCTACTGATGGATCGATCCGTCGGATCGAGCTCTCGATTCGATTTTTGAAATCAGCGACCTCGATTTACCCTTGGGGCAACTTCTCAGACAAATCGGAGACAAAAAATTTTTTCGAACCATGAGGGGGGACCAAGGCGAAAAAATTGGCCCCCCATCTAAATAAGTGCCAAATTCCCCCCCCAAATTCAATTTTTCCGGACCCCACCCATAGGTGTACCACCTTTTTAGGTTGGGGGGGAGTGGTCCAAATTTGGCTCGGGGGATCCCACCAAAATCCGAAATTTGGGGGAGGGGGACCCCCCCTAAACTGTACCCAAGTTTTTTTAGCTAAAAATGCTCCTTTTTCGATGTACTGTTCATTAAACTTACTCAAAAGCTTCTGTCAATAGTTTTCGTATGCGAAAATACGGCTTAAAAATTGACAAATTTGTGCTAAAATATGCCTAAATTAGCCCAGATTGTGGTTTATAATTGCGTATATTACGTACCTTTTAATTGATATAAATAACCATTTTTAGCTCTTTATATGTGATTTATAGCCATTATTTCGAATTTTTTTCAAAAATTTTAAGAAATTGCAAAAAATTTTTTCAAAAATTTTGCATTTTTTATTTGTGTTTACCCAATTTTAGCGGGGGAGGGGAGTTTGAGCTCGGCTTGGGGAGAGTAGTTGAGGTCGGGTAGGGGGGAGGGGGCCTGGCCTCTCCGTGGGGGGGTCTCACAGCATATATATATAGGTGTACCACATAGGTGTGTTAGGGGGGGGGGGGGGGGGGGGGGGGTACCCCCCAACAAATTGCCAAATTTTCGCGACCCCCCCCCCCAGATTTTTCAGACTTTAGCTAGGCCCCCCCCGATTTTTGGCCAAAAAGTGGCCAAAAATGGCAAAAAAATCGAAAATTTAGGGGTTTTTTGGGAAATTTGGCGGACCCCCCCACATAGGTGTACCTTGAGAAATCGTTGGGGGAGGGGGTAGCCGAAACTAGGGTGGGTGGGGTCAGCCGTTTTGAGGTGGGGTGGGGTCCGGAAAAATCGGATTTGGGGGGGGGGGATTTTTTGGTCACAAATTTAGAAAAAATTCGCAAATTTGCTAAAAAAGCGTTATTTCCAACTAAATATCAAACATATTTCTTCATTTTTGCTCATTTATTCGAAAAAACTTGGATTTTTTGCAAAAATTTCGAATTTTTCCAAAAATTTTCGAATTTTTACTAATTTTGAGGCAAAATTTTCAGAATTTTGAGGGTGGGGTCTGGGATTTGGCCATTTGGGGGTGGGGTCTGTCTCCAAAATTTCGAGGGTGGGGTCGGCACTTTTCCATTTGGGGGGAGGGGTTCCCCCCCACCCCCCACCCCAGGTACACCTATGCCCCCCACCCTCCGTCGGAACTTAGTTCCCCCCCCCCCAGATTTTTTGCCCAGCCACACCTATGTGTACCACCTGTTTGGGTTGGGGGGGGAGTAGAAGGTCCAAATTTGGCTCGGGGGACCCTATCAAAATCCGAAATTTGGGGGGGGGGGGGGGAGGACCCCCCCTACACTGTACCCAAGTTTTTTTAGCTAAAAATGATCCTTTTTCGATGTACAGTACATTAAACGTATATATACACTTAAGGGGGGCTTGGAAAAGCTAGCTAGCTAGCCAGCTAGGCTGCAAGGCACGGTACCAAAATTTTCAGGAATTAGTTCTGACACATAGTGTTTTGATATCGTGTAAAATAATCTCTAGACCATTGCCTACTTTTCTGTGCGATACGATCAAAGTGCGAAAAATTGAGTGTTGTAGGTCTATATATACGGTCGGGTGGAGGTTAACTAACTTCTAATGAGCTGTGGTTTACTAAATGAGCCAAACTTTGCTGCAATTAAGGGGGGGGCTACTTGGATCAAAAATTCGACCCTCACGGATTTCGCTCAAATTGTGCCCATTGATACTCCTTAGGGTCCTACACAAACCATTGAAATTTGAGCTGATTTCGTCCAGGAATAAAAAAGTTACAGCCATTCAAAATTTCCAATTCCTATTCAAAATGGCCCAAAATCGGAACTTTAAAATTTTCACTTCTGACAACGATATCTTACCCAAATCAAAACCGTTCGAAACGTTCTATAGCTCATTTTGTAGCTAAATCCAATATCTAAAACTTGTCGAAGAGCTTTTTTCAAATTTCGGTATCTAACTGTTGTAGTAATCGTTTCTGTGAGAGAGCCTCCAAAACTCTAAAATTGAAAAATCACGAAGATACGGTTTTCGACCGATAACTTGAAACTGCTACAAAATACATGTTTGCGCCAAGAAGAAAATTTGTTTAAAATTGAAAAAGCTATCGATTGATGTAGATATTGTGCATATTTGTAAATTTCGAAAAATTTCGAAAATGTCACATTTTGACTTATTTTTGGGGCTGCTTCACGGAAACGATTATTACAACAGTTAGAAACCGAAATTTGAAAAACGCTCTTCGACATGTTTTAGATATTGTATTTAGCTACAAAATGAGCTATAGAATATTTCGAACGGTTTTGATTTGAGTAAGTTATCGTTGTCAGAAGTGAAAATTTTAAAGTTCCGATTTTGGGCCATTTTGAATAGGAACTTAAAATTTTGAATGGCTGTAACTTTTTTATTCCTGGACAAAATCAGCTCAAATTTCAATGGATTGTGTAGGACCCTAAGGAGTATCAATGGGCACAATTTGAGCGAAATCCGTGGGGGTCGAATTTTTGACCCAAGTAGCCCCCCCCTTAAGGTGTACCACCTGTTTGGGTTGGGGGGGGGAGTAGAAAGTCCAAATCTGGCTTGGGGGGGTCTCAAAAATCGAAAATTTTCAAAAAAACTGTACCCAAACTGTACCCAACTTTTTTTCAGCTAAAAATGGCCCTTTTTGGACATAAAATCTACTATTTTCGACATAAATCTAATAAAAAACCACTCGTATTGCGTTTTAAAACCTATTTCTTAGCGTTTTAACTGTTTCTAAACAATTTTTTCAAAAAATTTTTGAACAATTGCAATTTTTGCAAAAATTTAGCATTTTTTCTCTTGTTTGGACCCCATTTTAGGGGGGGAGGGGGGTCTGAGCTCGGCTTGGGGGGGGAGTAGTTGAGGTCGGGTATGGGGGGTGGGGGGTCTGGCCTCTCCTTGGGGGGGGGTCTCACAGGGGGTAAACTGTAGCCTGGTTCACCTATGCTTAATACTCCAAGTATCTGTCTTAACTTTGGTATAAATGACGTGATTTTGTTAATCCCTGCGTTCGCAGTGCTGGTTTATATTATCGATATTGTCGTGTTGTTTGGTGCCATTTCGAAGATGTGAGGCAATTACTCCAAAGTACTGTGGCAGAATCGGCAGAAACTTTGCACATTACAGGCCAGTGAGTGTACCAAGATGTGCCGATAGCTATGTCACTAAACCTCGCTCCAATGTTTAGAAATGCTAGATTGATTTCTCAAAGTATGGATGGCGATCGCTCCAAAAAGCTCTAAGACAGTTGTAAGCGCATACTGAACGAAGGAAGCGTCATATCGAAAACGGATTTATATTCGGATTCAGCAGGTCAAATAACCCCTATAAGTACCTTTTCGGCAAAATCGGAGACAAAAAATTTTTTGACCCCATTTTTACTGCGCTTAGCTAGCTTTTCAGTCCTAAAAATAAGGGTTATTTCTTAACAAAAAGTTTGCTAGCACACTAACCAGAAAACCAAAACCCTTGAAACTCACAGACAGTTTGCCCCAATTAGAGCCTAATATTTGGTAAAAAGCTGGGGTAGGCTAGGGGCTGTCAATTTTATTAGATCGAAAACGGCGCACGGTCACATTGCAACTTTTTGCTAAATTTCAAACTTTGAGCTGTTATAGCTGAAGAAGGAAGCAACGCTGGAAAGCCGGAATATATACTTTTAATATTTAGCACTAGTAACAGTTAACATTTATGGCTGAAAGTCGCAGACCCTCCCCCTAAAAAATTTTTTCTACCCCTCCCCCCCAAATCGGCCTTCGGCCGACAACCCCCCTAAAAATTTTCAACCCCATATTACCTGAAGTTTTACAAATTTTTCGCCAAAAAAGTAGCGAAAAATTGCTAAAATTCGCTTAATTACCTTAAAAATCGCTAAAAATAGCTGAAATTTTTTTTAGTTTTCTTTTTCTTTTTTAATTTTCAGTTTTTTAGCGAAAAACCGATTTTTCGCCGCCCCCCCCCCGTCGAAAATTTTTCTTACCCCACCCCCCAAGTCGACTTTTTTCGACCCCCCTCCCCCTTTTTGCCAGACCCCCCTCCCTACTTTTTTCAAACCCCCACCCCCACTTTTTTCGCCAGCCACACCTATGACCCCACCCCACCTCAAACCAGCTGACCCCCCATAGGTGTAAGGTGGGGGGGGGGCTGGGGGGTAGCCCCCCCAAGTCTTTTTTCAACCCTCCCCAAAACTTTTTGGGGGGGGACGACCCCCTCAACTGGGGGGGGGGTAGTCGCGCCTTAAAAATGGCCAAAATTTGGGCATTTTTAGGGTAAATTTTGAAAAAAATTTCAAAAATGTCCAAATGTTTGGCTTAAACTGTTTATTATTATGAGAAATACACGTTTTTAACTGTATCATGGATCTTATGACTCAATATTGACCTTATTTTGGACTTGGAAACATGTTGGCAATCAAGTTTTTGAGTTTAAAACCACTGTCTAATGTTAAAATTACTTTATGGTTAGATGTTTTTTATCATTAGAAACGGCTGAAAATGCGATTTTTGGCATAAAAAATGAAAAATTTTTCTGGGGGAGGGTTGAAGAATTCGCTAAATTAAGCTAAAAATCGTTAAAAATAGCTGTACATAAAGAAAAGTTTTCAATTTTTTAACGAAATACCGACTTTTTTCGAAATTTTTCGCCGACCCCACTAGAAAATTTTTCTTACCCCTCCTCCCAAATCGACTTTTCGCGAACCCCCCTCCCCCTTTTTTCGCCAAACCCCCCCTCACTACTTTTTTTCTGAACCCCCACCCCCACTTTTTTCACCAGCCACACCTATGAACCCACCCGCCTCCTGGACCAAAGGTTGGAGGGAGCTACGAGCATAGGTGTAACGGAGAATTGGGGTGGGAGAGGCTCCCCCAACCTTTTCTGGGGGGGGGGCTCTGGAGACCCCTCCAAACCCCCCATGACCCATCCCAACCCTCCCCCCAAAAAAATTTTCATTTTTTATGCGAAAAATCGCATTTTCAGCCGTTTCTAATGATAAAAAACATCTAACAATAAAGTAATTTTAACAATAGACACTGGCGTAAAGTTGGAAGTGTACGAACTAACCAAACCTTACGAGTGGGAAACTGTGCACAAGGAAAACGTCGAACCTGGAGGAGATGTAGTTCCAGTCGACCTAACTAACCTCGCCAAAACTACCTAAGTGAATCTTACCGAACGGAGTTAAACCGCCGATGAAGAGCAAAGACTCAAAATATAAAGAATTTACCCCAAATTTGCTGAAATATACACACTTAAAATAACTAACTACCTACCCAATTAATCTTAGAAAAAGTCTAATACAAAAACCTAACTAAAAGAGACACCCTAAAATGGCCCAAAAATGAGACGGTTAAATACATGCTGGACAAAGGGGCGGACACCGAAATGCGTACAGAATAATGTGTAAAACAATTACAGAAAACTGAGATAACCTAACTAAATTTTTACAAGACTTTAGGAGGACAATAAAAGTAGATTTACACCAAATATAATAACTAATCAAAACCTAATACAATAGACCAAGGGTAAACAAACTATACTAATAAAATTCGAACCTAAACTATCAGAGAAATTTTAAGAACTTCGTAGACAATTAAGAAGAAGAATAGAAATAGAAACTTTAAAATTAATAATTAACAGAGAAGCAGGGAAAGTTTAGCTCGACAGGGTCACCCTGGATCGACAAAAAGTCTAAAGTGGTACCCACTTTATACTGATATAGCAAATAAAGTAATACACAGCAAATACAGGGCAAGGTTGGGGGAGCACAGAAAAATACACTGCCGTTCAAGTGAGAAGAAAAACACAACACTGACGTGTAGACGGCTAAGAGGATTAAACTAGTTTTGAAATGCCGTGGAAGAATTTAATTGGCTAATTTTGAGACCCCCTTGAAAGACGAGATGCCGGGAGAGACTCTTAGCGAAAATCGACAAGTATGCAGCGCCACCTACTGACTCGGCTGGCTGATACACATATACATAATTTACACGCGCACACACTAAAATATTTCAACTAAGACTCTCAAACAATTTCCGAAACACATTTTCACTACAAATTTCACATATTATAAATTCCTTCTAAAATAGCATTTCTACACTAATTTCAACCTAAAATAGATTCAGACACACACACACACACACACACACACACACACACACACACACACACACACACACACACACACACACACACACACACACACACACACACACTAATATTTTTAGAGGATCGACGTCACGCCGCCTCAGTACACTGGTTTTAAACTCAAAAACTTGATTGCCAACATCGTTATCGGTATCGCGATCGTATATCCTATACCTTTTCCGATTTTTATTTGACCTAGTATCAAGTAAGTAAAATTTTAAAAGTTCAAGAAATGATTTAAGAGGGGTAGGTTTTTCCTCCATTTGGGTTTTTCCCCCATTGGGTTTTTCCCCCGCTACTTTTTGCATTATACCGACCTAACGGTACAACCTAGAGAAGTGCAAATGGGCTTAAAATAAAGATCTAAGTACGCCAAGTACGATGGTATATAAAGTTCTCATCTAGCCCTTATAATAAAAAAGTTCCAGCCAAAATTCGAAAATGTGGGTTTTCCCCCCATGGCTATAATACACCTATGATGAGATCTCAAAAGAGCTACTTAGATCGGGTTTTTTGGTTTATTTATACTAACTAAAAAATGGCTGACTTTTACACAGGCAGTGTCAGAATTGACGACTTTGCCAACAAGAAGAGTCATATCTTAAAAGAGCTCTAGCTTTTAGCTGGGGGCTGCCGCTGCCCCAGACCCCCGCTTCGCTTCTTCCTATTTGTATCATAGCTACGTTGCATTGCTTAAGTTTTATCGGTTTGAGTTGCCTTATCTAGTGAACCTAGGGCGCCAGCCAGAAGACAACTATGATTCTTTGAAACAAAACAACAAGAAGTGGTCAGAAAAAATTGCTTTCATGTGTAGAATGCAAAAGATTCTCAACTTCTGTGGGGCGCCCCCGCCCCCCAGCTTTCAAACCTCTAAGGATGATTAGTTGGACTTAACTACGTGCCTAAATCGATGAACCAACTATATACTATATGTTTCTTCTCAAAGCATGTAAAACATGTGTAGAAATAAATTTTACAAAAATTTGAACATTGGTTTGAACATGGTTCAATTCAATTGAATTCAATTCAATTTAATTAAACAAACCGTTATCAAACTTAACAAACAAGTTCAACATTACTACACTACACGCCCAACA
>JASAND010018676.1:0-51603 GCA_030248195.1 Trissonchulus latispiculum
GGGGTCAAGTGGTCGAAAATAAAATTTTTCAAAAGTGGTCAAATTTGGTATCAAATAGAAGCCCTAAGCGAGCTTTGAAACAACTTGTCATAGAACTGCATGCTCAAAGTGGCTGCAGAGTGCTGTGGTGGGGTGGGGTGGGGACTTAGGCGATTTTCTGTCAAAAAATGAAATTTTCTAAAAATGGTCAAATTTGGTACCAAATGAAAGCCCTGAGCGAGCTGAGCTACTTTTGTCATAGAACGCTCAAAGTGGCTGTAGAGTGCTGTGCTGGGGTGGGGTGGAGGACTTAGACGATTTTGGCTTCAAAAATAAAATTTTTAAAAGTGGTAAAATTTGATGTGTATATCAAATGAAAGCCCTCAGCGAGCTGGAAACAACTAAGTCATAGAACTGCATGCTCAAAGTGGCTATAGAGTGCTGGGGTGGGGTGGGGACTTAGGCGATTTTGGGTCAAAAATTAAAATTTTCCAAAAGTGGTCAAATTTGGAACCAAATGAAAGCCCTAAGCGAGCTGAGCAACTTTTGTCATAGAACTGCATGCTCAAAGTGGCTGTAGAGTGCTGTGGTGGGGTGGGGTGGGGACTTAGGCGATTTTCGGGTTTTAACCCATTTGATTCAGATATATAGGAGCGGATAGGGTATATCACTGCTGACGAAGACGGACAGACCGGAAAAAAACCAGTGGAGAACTAGTTGATAGCCTGATACCACTCCTTTTCCTCTCAGTGGTAGAATGGTATGCTACACAGCAAGCTTGCATGGGGTTTTGGAGGATATGCATCGCTTCTGTGTGGCTTCTTTTGTGCTGTGTAAATAATAAACTTTTCTTTGATTGTAGGACCTGGCTTGGCTTATTCCTAGGCAATTTGTTTATCCATTTATTTATTTTTTCCATGAGGGACATTAAATGACTAAGTTAAAGCGGGTTTGTGAAAAGGTAGGTTAAAAACCGGCGAAGACGGGAAAATTTAAAAAAAAACATTTAAGGTAAAACCGATAAAATTTGGCAATTCTTGATCTTATGATGGGGAGGCCAGAATTGATGGGTGGGCTTGCCATGGGGGGACTCTTCGAACGAGAGGGGGAAGGTGCCGAATAGGGGCGGCCCCCACCCTCAACTAGGGATAAGCCAGGAACAGTTAATAACCATATATATATATTTTGTAAATATATATATATATATATATATATATATATATATATATATATATATACATTCCTCTGTGACGCGTAATGGAGTTTGGCAAAGTTCCACGGGCTTGTATTTTAACTGCTACTCCTTTGGGCTAACGTACTGTGCTGTGCTTTTTTCCCTGTGTTGCTTGCTTTAATTATTGGCTTTGCTTTCCAGCTGGGATTATTCTAGTGGGGGACCCTTAAACACCTTCCCCCCCCCATCGTTCCCTAGTTCTCCCCCCCAGAGAAAAAATAATAAATAAATAAATAAAATAAAACCGCCCCCAAAACAGTGGGTGGCCTTTTGTTACCAAAAGTTTTGCCCAAAATATTTAACTTTCAGCAGCCAGATCTCCAAAAATTTCCGGCCTCGCTGGAGTATTTTTAGTTTGATTTCAGCCATCTAAGCATTAATCCCGTGGAAAATCCTCTAGAATAAGCGCACAGTTCGGGCCGCATGCACTGGCAGCTTGCATCAGTGTGCTTTCACATGCTATAATTGCTTGTAATGCCTACGAAGACTAATATGTATTTTACATGCGACGAAGGAGCACTTTTTGTTCTTGTTTTCTATTATTTTATATATGTATGCTCCACTATAGCCACTTTGAGCATGCAGTTTTATGACAAACGTTGCTCAGCTCGCTAAGGGCTTTTTCATTTTGGTGTCCAAATTTGACCACTTTTGGAAAATTTTAATTTTTGACCCAAAATCGCCTAAAGTCCCCACCCCACCCCAGCACTCTATAGCCACTTTGAGCATACGGTTCTATGACAAAAGTTGTTTCAGCTCGCTGAGGGCTTTCATTTGATATATATACCAAATAAGTGGTACGGGGATGAAACTTGGCAAATATACTAAACTCGACATGTACAATTTTTTGCGCACATAATCTGCGCAGGATCTGCGCAGGAATCTGCGCAGCTTCTGCGCAGCCTTGTTTTACACGGTCATTCGACCATTTTCACTCATATTATAGGGGTCGCTACCGCGACCCCTATGATTTTATTTATTTTCATATCTAAATTACCTTGTTGGATTTGAATATGGCTACTGGTCGATCTAATAATTCTGTTTCGGATAGTTTTAGCTTGTATTAATTTGAAATAACGGTCTCGGTTTGTGATGGTAAGAAGTTCTTTTTACCACCTTTCCTTAGTTTGTTTTTACTGGCCTGCCAAAGTTGGTGAATTTTGGGTCCAAATTTGAACTTAGTTTTTTCTCTTATTTTGCGACCTGGAAGCCTCAAATCTTGCATACAAAGGTTTTTGCGGACGGAGAATCGATTCCCGCTATCAATTTTGCTGCCCGACTGACCCAAGTTGCTGGGCTGGTTCCACTTTGCCGTCTGGAGGGTCATGTCGGTAACCGCTACCTGGAGGCAGCGTTTTTTTCAAAATCGGATTTCGTCAAATTTTCGTCATTTTTATTTTCTGAGCGTCGTTTTTATTTGTCCAACGTCAAAAATAAAGTTTTGCAGAAATGCAGTTTTGATTTGATTTTAGGCTATATTCGTAATTTTGGTTGAATTTTTACCTTGTTGGCGCGTGTTGCTTCATATTTCGCATTGTCCCGCGAATATATATTCTAACTTACGTACTCATATAATACAAATATCTGGTGTCTATGTATGTATCAGGTCTTTGAGCATTAACAATGACGAGAACAACCCGATATAATGTGGGGGGTCTGGGGGGCGGAGCCCCCCACAAGTTTAAGAAAATTTTTTCTTTTTAAAATAAAACGTCCATTAAATCATTAATTATTTTAATTTTTCAGAAACAAGAAAAGTTTAAAAGTTTACCCTTTTTGAAGGGAAAAATAAGAATTTTTGCTAAACTCGCACGACATTTTAAGCTTTTTCTATCCAAAAATCTGGTAAAAACGTTGGAAATATACGTACATATACGTGCTCACGAAATTTTGTTGACATGCCTTTTTTCTGTTTTTCCTGTTTGCTTTTACTTACCGTCAAATCGCAACGACAGGGCTGCCCTCCAGATCCATCCCAGTAGTTATAACATTTATATATGCAACAAACGTTCTTAAACATCCTATCCTGGTACATACGTATATATATATAAGTTCTCATTCCTCTAGCTGAGATAATCCGAAGAGAAAGTTTTTAAAGAAAATATTCAGCGAAATTGGTATGAGAAACTTTCATCAAAAAATGCAATTGAAGTATGTAGCATAAAGACTTGTAGCCTGTGGCTTTGTATATATATATAATAGATATACTGATTGACTGTTCAAACATCGTCGAAGCTTAACATCACTAAGACAATTTATAGAGCGGGGGTTTGGGGGCGGCAGCCCCCAAAATATGAGAATTTTTAAAAAATCACTGTTGAAACGTAATAGAAACTTTGCATTCTTGTTAAATTTGAGTGCTACTTCCACATTTTGACTTGGTCATTCTGTCGTCATTTTTATTTTGGCGTCGTCAAAACTATTGTTCATTTCTGCAAACGACGCTATTTTTGACCAAAAAAACCTAGCCTGGAGGCCCATACTAGGCTCTACCTGGCCTCTCAAACTCTATAGGGGTTTTCTGGTGCGCCCAGCTCATATCTGGTGTCCGTTTTGCCGTCCGACTCATCCATCTTGCTGGGCTGGTTCCACTTTGTCGTCTGGAGGGTCATGTCGGCAACCGTTTCCTGGAGGTCCATACTAGGCTCTACTTGGCCTCTCAAAACTTTCTCTATAGGAGTTTTCTGGTGCGCCCAGCTCATTTCCGCTGTCCGTTTTGCTGTACAACGCACCCATTTTGCTGGGCTGGCTCCACTTGACCGTCTGAGGGGTCAGGTCGGTAAGGGGTCAGGTGGTCCAAAATGAAATTTTTCAAAAGTGGTCAAATTTGGTACCAAATGAAAGCCCTAAGTGAGCTGAGCAACTTTTGTCATAGAATTGCATGCTCAAAGTGGCTGTAGAGTGCTGTGGTGGGGTGGGGTGGGGACGTAAGCGATTTTGGGTCAAATATGAAATTTTCCAAAAGTGGTCAAAATAGTATATATCTGCTTGCGCATGGTGTTCGGAAATATATTATGTTGGTTCTTTTTTGCGCATACATATGTAAAAGAATGGAAAACAAGAACCAAAAATGCTCCTTCGTCGCATGTAAAATACATATGAGTACTCTCAGGCAGGTTGTACAAACACGGAAACTAGCCTGTAAGATGCATATGAGTGGCGTTGAGGTTGTAAATTAAGGAAAACAAGTTGCAACCGCTTAACATATGAGCCTGTCCTACAACGAGGCTCATATTGGCGTCACAGTGCAGCCTTCTTAAAGATCATCAGGTCATCATATTAAAGAAAAAACGAATGAATAGACATAACATGTTAACATTGTGGCTTGAAAGAAATGGACAGAACGAAGTGAACTGCGACACCTCAAGTTTAACTGTACATATGCAAGCTGATGTTTCCCGAAACACCATGGCACCTACTATTTCCGGAAGTACTATAGTACACCTGCTGCATTCTCGGAACACTATGACACACTACTCTCACATACGTACGTAATGCTTTCCCCACATGGCTCTGAGTCAGAGCGCAGAGTGGCATGCCGTATAATGCGTATGTATAGTCAAGCGGGGAAAAAACCCATTTTAATATGCGGGAAAAAAAACCCACCTCCAGTGTGGGCTTACCGGTATGAGCTATATAGGATTTTAATAGCCTATCTTGAAGAGCGTCAAAAATAACCCTAGAGGCTGCATTATTGTTGTTCCCACTGCTTCCCTGCAAATTTTTTGGGACTTTGAAATTTTCGAAAATTTTGGTCCGTCCAAGTGCCGAAATTTGGCAAACTTTGGCTGGCCACCCTGAACTACTGGCAAGACCTAGACCAAAGCGGATAGTATGTATGTGTAGGGCATCTGTTGGGCTTCATGATGATATATGCCACACTGCTCTAACCCTTCCGGTGCGACCTGGGGGTGACCTAGAGTTGGCGGGAAAAAAAACCCATCGGCGGGGAAAAAAAACCCACTTTTCAAAATTGAATATTTTTCTAACCGTTAGCAGGAAAGGTCAAACTAATACATACATTTGTTTAATAGAGCCTATAGATTAAGTTGGTATAGGTTTTACCCGGGTTCGTTCTGTTATGGGTGGTCCAGGGGGTCTAAATCGGACATGGTGCCATTTCAAGCCAAAATTTCAATTTTGGCCAAAAATGCTTATTTTTGCCTTAAAATGGGTCTAGTTTGGCTCTAAATACAGGAAAAACACGTTTTCTACACGATAGGATGCTTAAACTGCCAAAAATAAACACTTTTAAAAAATTTCCAAAATTTGCCTATGTTTACGTGTTAAACATACAAAATTTTCAAAATTCAATTTTTTCTGAAATTTTTCAAAAATGTTGGTATTTTTCGATGTAGACCTACTAAAAACAACCCGCTCTTTCGAATGGCACCGTCAAAATTGTTCTGGCACGCTTCCAGCAAAAAATCCGGGTGGGTTTTTTTCCCGCCGATGGGTTTTTTTCCCGCATTGGGTTTTTTTCCCGACACGGAAAACTTTAATTTCTCCATAACGGCAGGGTCTAGAGAGACAAACTATACCTCATTCGAAAGCTTAGGGCAAGCCCTAATTAAATATAGTATCAAAGTCGTGCTAACCCAAACCAGTCGAAAGTTCTGGTCCAAGAAAAAAAAGTGGGTTTTTTTTCCCCGCTTGACTATACAGTATAATGTCTTAGCGACAAGACGTGTGAAAGACAATTTTGTAATGAAAAGCTTTACGTGCTATGTATATGAAGGTCAAATTTCTACAAAAATTATATTATGACATACGCCAATATGAGCCTCGTTGTAGGACAGGCTCATATGTTAAGCCGTTGCAACTTGTTTTCCTTAATTTACAACCTCAACGCCACTCATATGCATTTTACAGGCTAGTTTCCGTGTTTGTACAACCTGCCTGAGAGTACTCATATGTATTTTAAATGCCTTGAAGGAGCATTTTTGGTTCTTGTATAGGTGTAGCCGAGATTTGGGGTAGGAGAGGCTCCATCCAACTGTTTTGGGAGGTATATACCCTCTGGAGACCCCCAACCGTCTCCCCCAAATGTTTATTTTTATGCCAAAAATCTCATTTTCAGCCGTTTCTAATGCCAAAAAACATTCAACCATGAAGTAATTTTATCATTAGACAGTAGTTAGTTCTAAACTTACAAACTTGATGGCCAACATGTTCCCAAGTCCAAAATAAGGTCAATAGTGAGTCAGAAAGTCCATGATAATACAGTAAAAAACCGTGTATATATATTCTCGCAACAATAAACACTTTTAGACATAAATTTGGACTTTTTTTGAAAATTTTTGCAAAATTCACCCTAAAATTACCCAAATTTTGGCCATTACTCCCCCCCCCAGTTGGGAGTGTTTTGAGGGAGGCTTGAAAAAGACGGGGGGCTACCCGTCACCTTACACCTATGGGGGGGGAGCCCTTCACCCTCTTCCCAATCATAGTTTCACCAGGGGGGATGGTTGGGGGGGTATTTCCCTCCCCCCCCACTTTTGAACCCCCAGCACTTTTTGAAGCCATAAAGTTAGCTAAATTTTGCCTTAAGGTCGACTTAAAACCGTGTAAAAACGCTTAAAACGATAACAAGCTGGTTTCGCCTAAGTAACATATGTTGGGTTTTGGCAGAGCGGAGTGGGGGGTGCTCCCTTCCACCGCCTCCCTCCCACTAATGTCAACCCGGAAAAAATTAGCGAAATTTCGTATATTTTTGATCACAATTTCGAAATTTTGGCATTGACCAAAGATGTACGTATTTTCAAATTGTTTTCATTGATTTGATTTTTCAAGACAATGTTTGATAATTTTTGATTGGACCCCCAATGTCCAGGACCCAGCCCGGCCGGAGACACGATGTGGGTCCGGCGTAGTAGTGGTGACCTCGGTGCTTTCTTAGTATAGAATTGTAGTTATCGAGCCAAGCTTAACAGTCTACATTTTGAGAATATTTTCAAAATTTTTATACTATATAATTATATATATATAAAATTTTTGAATCTTTTGTCACGAATTCGGTAATATTTTATTACTTGGTCGGTCTGAACTAGAACACGATATCCCGTTGGCTTTTTCCTACAGGGGGGGGGGGGTGGAGGGGGCCACCCCCAGAAATTCGTTCCCCCCAGACTTGGGTCACCCTCCCCAGGATTCGGGCCTTCACCTCCCCCAAACTCTAAAGTGCCTGGAAAAATATTGTTTTGAGGGTAAATTTTGAAAAATTTTGGCTTCGCCGGATTTTTACCTATTTTTAAGCATTTTTTAGCTATTTTAAGCTTAAATTTAAGTTAAAAATAGTTAATTTTTTAGCTCAGCAGCAAAAAATAGCTATTTTTAGGCATTTTTCGGAAAATTTTTCTTCCCCCCCCCCATAAACATCATTTCAGCTGCTTACTAAATCCGCCAGCTAATGGGGCTGCTGTCCAGCATCCACCCATGGAGTTCGAAGGGTTTTATTCTATGTCCACTGATCCTCCTACGTTGGCCGAAGTGAGGAAAGCTAGCAAAACTCAGAAGAATGGCAAAGCTGCTGGAGATGACGGAATCATGGCGGAGTTGTTTAAATGCGGAGGTGACCATCTTGTCCTATGTATTCATCGGCTACTGAGTCTAGTCTGGATAGATGAAGCTATCCCCGATGACTGGAATACTGCTATTATTGTTCCCTTATTCAAAAAAAAAAGAGAGAGAGAGGAGAGACAGAAAACTCTGCAAGAACTATCGCGGCATCTCCCTCTTGATTGTAGCTTTCAAAATATTGGAAATCATTATATTGGAACGTTTACGTGTAGAACGGGAGCGGGCAGGACAACGCGAAAACCAAGCTGGATTCAGGCCGGGAAGAGGTTGTATCGATCAGATATTTACTCTTCGTCAACTCCTGGAGACAAGGCACGAGTATCGAAGGCCTTCCTATGTAGCCTTCGTGGACTTCCGTGCAGCATTTGATTCTGTAAATCGAGAAGTACTCTGGAAGATCATGGAAAGCGAAGGTGTTCCGTTGAAGCTGACCTCCATCTTGAAGCTTTTGTACAACAACAGAATGGCCAAAGTTCGCGTATATGGCCGGGACACAGCTCCGTTCAATATAACATCAGGTGTCCGGCAGGGATCGGTAACGGCTCCTCTGCTTTTTAACTTCTGCATTGATTGGATTTTGAAGAATGCCATGGACGATCCGACTTTCGGTGTTGCAGTCGGCCACAAAATCATTACAGACCTGGATTTTGCCGATGACGTAGCTCTACTGGCAACTTCAGTTCCGGCTCTGCAAGCGATGATAGACCGTGTTGTAACGTTTGCGGCATTCGTGGGACTAGAAATCAATGTTGCCAAGACCAAAGTTATGGGACCAAAGTGGCTAGCGCCACCACACCTCCTGATAGGTGGCTTTGCTCTGGAATGCGTTGATTGTTTTCGCTATCTTGGCAGCATAATCACCAACGATGGGTCTTCAACTGCCGAAATATCCGCCCGTATAGGTAAAGCTCAGAGCGCATTTCATTCCTTGATAAGACCTCTCTGGTCCAAAAGGGCCGTCAGCATGGCTACCAAAGCAAGGGTGTATGATGCAGCGGTGAGAAGTGTCCTGCTGTACGGCTGCGAAACCTGGTCTCTAAAATCTGCCGATTTGAACAGAATCAGTGCCTTCGAACATCGTTGCTGGCGTCGTGTCCTACGTATTATACCCCAAGCGCGTATAACAAATGCTGAAGTCAGTGCCAGGTTTCTACACACGGAGAGTATCGATCTCATCCTGAGAAGGAAAAGGTTGACCTGGCTGGGTCATGTTTTACGGATGTCCCAAAGCAGGTTTCCTCGCGCAGTCTTGCTGAGTCAAATACCTCACGACTGGCGAAGGCCACCTGGGCGGCCTCCCAAGACCTGGGTTCGAACTGTTCTGGAAGATCTGCATTTTCTATCTGGTCCACTTATTTATGGACGGCGTTGGCAATCTGATTGGCTCACCATCTGCGCCGATATTGCTGCCGATAGGTTACAATGGAGAGGAGTTGTCCGTGACTGCAACCATAGTGCTGGCTAGGGATGAAGCTATCTGTTGCCAGGATTAAGCAAGTAAGCAAGCCCCATAAATCCGAGCCCAGACCTGGGGGGGACCCCCCCAGGCTCCCCCCCCCAGAAATTTTTGCCTAGATATATATATACCCGCCCCTATCAATCATACAATGGAATGTACTTACGGTTACGTGTGTTTGTTTTAGTAGGCTCGTTAATCTGCTTAGCGCTTCGTCTGATTCTGAATTTGGGTTACTCTCTTAGTCTTGGTGTGATTGTAGTGATTGTGATCTGCGTATAATAAGCTACTGAACTCCATTATCAATGGCTGCTGATCAGTTGAATAAATTCCGTGCTGATTTGACCAAGAAATTGCACGAGCCAAATCCAGTTACCAGTGCTCTGGCCAAAGTGGAACAGAAAACGGGTGTTGATAGATTTTATATCTTTGTTGGTGGGTGCTTTTGTTTTCTAATTTCTAGAGTTTATAATTTTTGTGAGAACGGAAGGGTGGAGTCCAGCAACTTGGTACCAAATTTCATCAATCTTAAAATTTGTATGGTACATATATATATATATATGATCAGACATGGTAATACTGTTTGACGCGACTTACGTAATATAAACTACCAATTCATATATAGTCGGGACTCGGGATGAATGATCACTCCTAAGCTCTGTCCGAAAGCTGTTTCAGGATTACCGCAACCTTGTTTCTTTTGTTTGGCTTAACAGTTTGTGTCCAAAATGTTTATTGGGGTGCTTTACCGCTTTTTTACGTTTAGCAGTACGCAGAAATTTTTGGTGTAAAAACCACTTTAGATCAGTCATTTTTAGCGATTCTTCGCAGTTTTTACACAAAAAACGTAAAAATTCTAATTACATTTTTCAAAATCATGCCCCCCATTTTGGGTGAGCCCCCCTAAATTTTCGCCTAAAAATAAGCCAGTTTTAAAACGCATCGCAAAAGATAAAGCTTACGTTTCGTACAGTCTTCCTCTTTCGGAATAGTCCAGTGCATGTACGTATGTATTCGTATGTGATACACGTTGTTCGTAAGCAACATATACGTATATTACATAAGTATAATATATACGCATGTGTGTATGCTTGTGTGCTATTCATACTTACATGAAATAGTTCGTGCTTCATGCTCATGCTAACAGCGATTTCTGTTAACGTTTGTGTAGAAAAATCGCTTGTAGAGCTAGCTATATATATGTCCATGATCTCTGTGGTATTACCTTTGGGATTGTAGTTCCGCTAATCGTTCCACAAGGTTGTATATATCTAGAAAATAAATATTTACATACGTAGGTATGATCTCTGTCTTACTACACGCACATTATGTTTGAGTACGTATGTTCTTTACAAGAGTGTTATCAGCTTACCGCGAATATTCTATGGTGACAATATGATGTCTCGTAGATTTTACCGTATATATTTAATAATATATATGCCTGTCTTTTATTTTAGACCAACATTTATGGGGAAGCTTTATGGAGAGCTCACCCAAAATGAGGGGGCATATGTTGAAAAAATTTGTCGAATTTTTACGTTTTTTGTGTAAATAAACTTCTAACAATGGCTAATTTTTGGTGTTTTTATACTAAAATAGCGAAAACTTCGGTAAATATCCGGTCGAAGCCAGAGAAATTTGAAAATTAGGGCAAAAATGGTTAAACGTGGCAATTTTTGGGATTATGAGTGGGAGGTCAGAATTCATAAGGAGGATGTCGCTGAATGTAGCCTCCCCCCAGCTTGGGCGAGACCGAGACTAGCACTGTTAGGCTTAAACTTAGTTGCTTGTTGTTTTTTAGACTTAGGCTCAGTATTACCAAGAGTACATAATGACATAAAATTTACATATATAGTTGTTTTCAAAAAATTTCCGGTCTCAGTCCATAACCGAGACTTTTCGTTGGGTGAGACCGAGACTCCCAACCCTGCCCCCCCCCAGGAAAATGCTTAAAAGTATGTATGCTTAATTTGGAATTTTGGGCTCCCTTCACTTTTGATTCGGGGAAAAACTACGGCATCATGTCAAACCGTTGCTCATGGGCATTTTTTGGATGTCTCAAAATGTTATACGTAACGTATATATATAGTATATACGTATTAGGCACGTATATATACATACGTATTACAGCTTTTCATCGTGAAATCTGAATTTATTTCCAGGTTCCGTTGTCCTGGTGGTCCTTTATTTAGCCATCCATTTTGATGAGCTAGTCTGTTGTCTAGTAGGAACTATATATCCTGCCTATATGTCGTAAGTGCGGCCCCCCCTGTGCCGCCGTATTTCCGGGGCGAACCGCTGTTCTTTTCAATTCTGTTGGGTACCCTCTCTGCGATCTTTTCTGAATGTTTTGGTTATGTTCAGTTGGGTGGCTGCTTTTATTATATATATTTACGTACATATATACATAGCTACGTGTATGTACGTACGTAATTTCCCGAACATTTAGAGATACGTAGCAAATTCTTTGCAAATTTTTAATTTTCCCCTCGTTTTTTCTATTTTAACATTATTTATGACTAATTTAATATAGGTATACGTGCGTGCTGTTTATGTTTTATATACTAAAGAATTCTCAGCTATTGTTCCGGTCGCTGTCAAGGCCAGAATTTTGTGCTCTGGTTTCAACGGCAGTGGTCAAGTTCCTTTTGTCTTTCTTTGCTTGCTTCTATCAGTATTGTGTCTATTCCTTTGTTCCTCATAACTTTTGTAGAAAATAATTAGTCATAATAGTTAATGGATTTTGCTTATTGGCTGACATGTCCCCATATGTTCTCAAAAATCAGACAAAATGTTGGAGTACGAAATCAAATTGAGACAGAGTTATTCAGGTTCGAAGCTGGAAAATTTGAAAATTTCTTTATTTAGCACTTCAAGGTCATGTAGGTACAAAACGCCAGCAAATATTAGCTTCACCAATCCACCAAATTAAAGTCGTGTATATGCGTACTGTCATAATACGTATATATATATATACGTATATATGTCTTCACATTTGCGTTAGTTCGATGTAAGCAAAAGTAGTAAGCTGAAGATGTAAGCGCTGGGCTTTTTCTAGGCGAAAATAAGTGGGGGTGGGGAGAGTGGGGGGGGATCCAAAGTGGTCTAAAATCGCTAAAAATGGAGTAAAAATAGACTGTTTTCTACATATACTGCTACAACTAACTATGCTAAAACGTGCTCAAAAATCGAGTTTGAGTACCAAAATAGACGATTTTTGAAAAAAAATTCCGGCGAAGCCGGAAAATTTTTGAAAATTTTGACCAAAAATCCTTAAAATTTGGCATTTTCTGGGCACCTTATGGTGAGTGGGGGGGGAAGCCCAAAAAAGTGGGGGTGGGGCCGAGTGGGGGGGGGGAAGGGGTCGAGTGGGGGGAACCCAAAAGTAGGGGGGCGCCCCCCCACCCCCCCCCCCCACTAAAAAAAGCCCAGAAGCGTATACTGAACTAACGAAAATGCGAATCGAAAAATGGATTTCAGATTCGTGTTCTGAGATCCTGGAAACCCCTGTATTATGTAGGGGCGCGATAGCGCCCCTACATAATATGGGTATAAAGGCGTCTGCGCGGCCCCCTGGAGACCGTGTTGGCCTGGTGCCAGCTAATTAGAGGTTCGGGAGGGGTAAAAATGTTACCATCGTAAAGTACTCGAGTAGTACTACAAGTACCACCGCCACGCTGGTTCAAAATTCCGAACTTCGAAATTTTGCACTAGGCGGGAGTTACACGTGCGTTTGTTTTTTTCTCGTGTTAACGCTTTTCGGAAGTGCTTATGTCAGCGCAGTGTTGGAACGATATGGGCATTTTGGTCCTATACTACTATTATATGTTGGTAGGCAGGGTCCTCCCATGCAACCTTTTTTGGTCATTTTGGCACACTGCCAATTTTGGCTCTGTGCCAAGGCCCCAAAGTCGGACTTTCGCTATTTTGGCACTTCGGTTGTGATCGACTTTTTTCACAGGTTAGCAGCTAGATCGGTTTGGTTTGTTTTATTTGAATATTTCGGACTATGCGCGGAATGTAACGAGGGGGATTTTTTAATTTCGCTCTGGAGCTTTCAGGAGATGGGCCCAAACTTTGCATTTTTTTGGCCTGTTTTGGCTGAAAGTTTCTAAGTCCCACTTTTACTTGAAATGGCCTAAAAGTCACTAAAAATGGCGTTTTTCGGCCTTGGGGTGGTACCCATATATAGTAAATCGGGGTCGCTGAAAACGATGAGCATACTGCCGATACCGCCCGAAGTGACCACTGGTCAGCATGGCTCCCGTGGTTCCTCGCCCAGGGTCAAAGTAGGGAAAACTCACTATAAACAGCATTTTTCGGCGTTTTGGTTCGTGGCATATATAGTAAATCGACTACGCTCGTTTCATTGGGCATATTGCCGAAATCAAGGGAAGTGACCAGTGGTCACTACGGTCTACGGGGCCTATTGACCAGTGGCCGAATCCCTTGAAACAGTACTTTTCGGCGTTTTGGTTGGGGGCACTCATAGTAAATCGACTACGCTCGTTTCAATGGGCATATTGCCGAAATCGAGGGAAGTGACCAGTGGTCACTACGGTCTATGGGGCCTATTGACCAGTGGCTAAACCCCTTTAAACAGCGTTTTTCGACGTTTTGGTTGGGGGCATATATAGTAAATCGACTACGCTCGTTTCAATGGGCATATTGCCGAAATCGAGGGAAGTGACCAGTGGTCACTACGGTCTATGGGGCCTATTGACCAGTGGTCAAACCCCTTGGAACAGCGCTTTTCGGCGTTTTGGTTGGAGGCATATATAGTAAATCGACTACGCTCGTTTCAATGGGCATATTGCCGATTTCGATGGAAATGGCCAGTGGTTACTACGGTCTATGGGGCCTTCTGACCACTGATCAAACCCCCTAAAACAGCGTTTTTCGGCCTTCTGGCGGTACCTATACAGTAAATCCGTGTCGCTGAACACGATGGGCATACTGTCGAAGTCTTTGGCGAGGCGAAAAGGTTTTCTCCTTATACCACCCACAAACTGGTTGCAGCGGCCGAAGCTTGGGGCGGAGGTGAGAAGTCAGTGGCACTTATATTTTATATAATCACTTTTCTGCTCTACCTACCTACTGCACTGTTCAAGCTCCTTGTATCCATTGCCGCATTGCTGGAAAGGGATCCTTTAAAATGACAGAAGGACAAGTAATAAAAATGCTCCTCCGGAGCATGAAAAAGTAATATGGGTGGTGGTGAGGTTGTAAAATCAAGACAGGACTAGTCTTAAAATGCTTAATATGGGGGCTAGGTTCAAAAAAGACGAGGACTAGGTTGTGGGCGAATTAATATGGGCACAGCTTCGCCGAGCAACCCATATTCGCGGGCTTTCACGCTTCGCCATGGCGATTGTCATATACAAAGCTATTATTGTCAGTCAATAATAACAATTCCAGCAGTTAAACAATCGCTGCAAGTTGCTTGCTTATATATACGTAAACTATATAGTAATTTGGTTGTGCTGGACTACGGCAAGCAACTAGAAAGAACCAAGGCTATGATTGTAACGCTAACGGTTCAATAGAAATAGAAGATCGTCGGAGAGAGTCCTGAAATTATTGTTGAAATATAGACTTTTCTTATAAATGGTTAAAATGCACAGTAAATATTAAGAGTTTATCGAAAGAAATGTTTGCTCCCACTAAAACCCGTTTATCATAGTTGTATATATATTATTTGCGCACCGTAACTAAAACTGAACACTGGTGTATATATACATATGTTCTACGTATGTATATAAGTTTTTCAGTCCGCGAATATGGGTTGCTCGGCGAAGCTGTGCCCATATTAATTCGCCCTCAACCTAGTCCTCGTCTTTTTTGAACCTAGCCCCCATATTAAGCATTTTAAGACTAGTGCTGTCTTGATTTTACAACCTCACCACCACCCATATTACTTTTTCATGCTCCGGAGGAGCATTTTTATTACTTGTTCAACTTTTCAGCAAAATCGGAGACAAAAATTGTTTGTTCCCCTTGTTCCCCCCTTTCAAACTTAAAATTTTAAAATTTTGTTACCAATATCAATCAGACATGTGTTGGATGGAATGCCTTCACACAACGTTTTAACCAATTAGGTCAAGTTTTGATTTGAGTGAGATAAAGCGTTGGAGGGAGATAGTTTACTCGGGAATTTGGGAGGGAAATTGTTTACTTGATCCCTTCACCTTTACCTACAAGCTCTACCCTGCTTTCAGATTTTGCTGCGCTCCTGCTTTTTAAGTTGTTAAGTATGTTGAGAGGAGTCGTTCAATTTAGCAGTATTTTCAGTGAGTGCGGTGGGGCACAGAAGGATCGAACGTAGGAACTAGGGATTTTACTTTTTAGGATTATGTACTGTATATATAATTCCGTCTGTAAAAAAACTATGCATATACGTATGATTATTGATTATGACATATATGAATGTGAGCTTACGCAATTATATATATACGTATATATTTATTTGATTTTTACTATATGTATAGACTCCATAATGTTATCTTTTTTGATAATTTTTTATATATATTCTACGCATCCTTCTGTATTTATTTTGCTTAGTATGCGCATATATCTATATTGTGCTTTTTTAATGTTCCCGTTTTAACATTTGCCTGCTATTTTTAATTTTTAATTTTATTTCTCCCTTTTTTCTTTTTCAGGTGTTTTCGGTATCTTTTCACTCTATATGATCTTTGGGTATTTTGCTGAGTTGGTATGCAATGCCATTGGTTTCCTATACCCTGCATATATGTCGTAAGTTTCTGGGGTATGTATATTTTGCTATGCACTATTTTATTGACCTTTGTGATACTTGCAGGAAAGGTTAGACACCCCCGAAAAAATAAAGGAAAGGGTATGCCCAAATTGAATCGTTGTTCTTTTTTATAAAAACTGTATATGTTAATACGTACCTTTTAGAGTTTGATTTATACAGGTAATGAACTAACGGAAGTTGTGCAGCAATTTGATGACAACGTGTCGTGTATACTGTTTAGATATTAATTCGGTGGTGTTTGATATTTTATTAATCTTCTGAACTTCTTGGAACCCTGGCTTGCTCAATTCAATTTCTTCGCTGCATGCTTATAAAATGTTTAATTTTTAATCAGTGTATTGTGTGAATATTTTTTGGAAAGGATAAAAATTAAAATTTGAGGGTGAAAGCTTCGCTCTTGTCGTCTCCAGAAGATTGGCGGATTCTTCGAAAGTTTTTCTGTTTTATGGACTAGTTCATGCTTTTTGGCCATTTACAGGAATTGTTTGTTAAACAACTATCTAAAAATTACAGACACCAGGGTTTTTTTATTTCGTTGCCGACCTTTAGGTCAAATGGCCTCGACGACCAAAATTTTTTAGGCCATCTATATACCTTAAATTGTAGAAAATCTAATTTTTCTAATTTTCAGGCTGTGCGTTATTGTGGCGAAATGAAAACTTGAATGAGTATTTACAAATGGAGAACATAACTAGCTTTCTCGCCAGAAACTTTTAGAAACAAAAACTTATTAGAAAAACTATATATTGTTTTCTCTTAAAAATCAGTAAAATTTGACTGAGTTTTTGTCGAAAAAATTTAGGCTACGTGGCCTCAATGGCTTAAATAAAATTCCTTGCGTCCACGTTTACCTTTCTCAGTTTAAGATTGTGTTTTTAATTTTGAATTTTGATATATTATGGTAAATTTGTTTGTGTTCTTGTTTTTGTTTATTTATTAGCAGTTTTGTTTTGTTTTACAGTATTAAGGCCATTGAATCAGAGGACAAGCGTGACGACACTCAGTGGCTGACCTACTGGGTCGTCTTTGCCCTCTTCAATGTGGTCGAGTTTGCATCGGATGCTATTGTCGGATGGTTCCCGCTCTATTGGCTTGCCAAGGTATATGTACAGCCAACAGATTTAAATTTACAGTGTACTGTATATATATTTTTATTGTGTGAATTTCGGGCTGCTTGCAAGATGTGTGTGTTTTGTGATCAGATTTCAACTGATTTTAAGGTCCCTGTACGAATCCAATCAACAATGATGTTATAAGGATCAGTAACCCCCCCCCCCCAGTCTTTTGAGTGTCATTTTTATGGCTTGGACAGTGCCCCCTCCCCCACGTTTTTTAAAGCCAGCTTTGAGAATCTCTTTCCGTTTCAGTGCGCTGTTCTGCTCTATCTGCATTTGCCGTTCACTCTGGGCGCTCAGCAGCTCTATGATCGCTTCATTCGGCCCTTCATTTTGCGTCACCAGGATACCATTGATAAGAAGTTGGGAATGGTCACTGATAAATTCAGTCAAGGTATTCATCCATAGGTTTAAATATAATTAATAACAAAATTTTGCTAATAATATATCTAATAAACAAATTGCTTGGCTCGCTTTTTTATTAGCTAGCATGTTTTATTCAATCCCTGACAAGGTATGTTGCTGAGAGAACTGAAGTTTTGTTGTGTCTTCTGAATTCTGAAGACACCGTGCGAATTAAATAATATTATGTTGCTAGCTTACAAATTGACCATTTCTCCATCATTTTTAATCCGCTGCGTATGTCTCAAATTTGGTGTGTACTGTGCGGTAGGTAGTACCTTGGGTGGATCACCAGTTTAGCCCACTTCCCTTTTCGTGCCAAGGAAGGATTAAATTAAAGGTTGCTACCCAGAAAAATATCCCCATCAAAAACATCGTGTACAGGTTCATATCCCCGGAATAACCCCCCTAGAGCCCACGACGAGCCAACATTAGCTTAGGATTTGCTGTATTAGGTAATAAATTCTTGCTTTGAGGAGAGTAGTGTAAGCCAGCGGGTAGACAACGCCTTAGCCGTCCGGGTGTCACGTCTCGGTTTGAGTTTCTGACGAAAGGTGGGTCTGACTCTGAGCTGAGGTTGCTAGATCTTGTCAATTCATTTCTTTTTCTTGTTTTAGGTTTGAAATCAGCCGGAGCCAATATACAGGCTCATGGTGATCATGTTCATGTGCAGTAAAATGCAGAGAAACTGAATTCATTGGTTTGGGGATTTTTGGTTGACTAAATCAGCATTGAAGTGATGGGCGGGTTTTTTTAATAACGCTGCTAGCTACACACCTTTCTTAATGTGTTAGTTTTTTCTTAAAATGTTGTTTAATTCCCATTTATTTAGTTCTATGTCTGGAACTGTATTTTATCGTACGTGCTCAGTTTCAAGATTGCCAGTTAGTATTTAGCGAATTTTTTGAAATGTATATAACCGTTTTTAAAAATTTCTATAACAAGCTCATTCAACCAACAATGTGGAACTTTAAACGAAGCTCGCTATGTGGCAATTACGGTCAGTATATACCTTCTGAAAGCTTTTTGTGGGTAAGTAGCAGGCGAGCGAAAGGTGCGGCTTTTTGAGTAAAATGAAATTTGAAAAAATATTGAAATATATTTATTGCTCCAAGTTCTTTGTGTGCACATTTCTTGCTTCTGCAACCACTACTCCTGTTCCTATATTACGTTTATACTGTCTAAGCTAGTATTTTCCTTGCAATTCTAGTACAGTCTTATTGTGCAGTTTATGCTGAGTTGTTGTACCACTGACGCCAATTGAGATGTCGCATGATCGTTCATTGTCTTGTGCGCTTCTCCATTGTATTAATTACGGAAGTCCAGAAAAAACTTTGTGATTCGCTTTCACAACACTTGTATTTTATATACTTGTTATTCCAACGAATTACGTATCCCGGGTGCTCGGACAAACCTATGAATACATGCGTGCATCTTAATTCATTTCTTTTTTTTGGTTATTTACATATTACATATGAATACTTGGCTTGGCTTATATACTAGGTTTGACGTCTAAAGACAGTTTCATGATAGTTTAAGTTGCATACATACATAAGTAAGTCTGATCTACTCTGCTGTTTAAGGTACTGTAGCTTTGTAAGCAATCTTCTTTTCTTACCTGTTACGTATATTTTGGTCTTGTTATTTTGTTGTTCTTAGTATATTTACGTATGTGCATACAATAGCAACGTTTGTTATCTAAACGAAGGGAATAGCTTTGTATTTTAGTCATAAAATTGTTGGACCTTCATTTTCGTTTGATAACCCCTTGTACATTGTGTTAGGCTTAAAGTTCAGACTGTATAAAGTTTTGCAGTAGACGAAACTGGTGCGGTCTAAAAATGTCAACAAAAATATATACATTTTACCACAATCTTCCCTTCCTTAACATTTTTGTCTAGTTCCAATCGATTTTTAAGCGTGTATTTTTGTCAGTATTTTTATGTTTAAAGGTGTTATTGCTGTACTCTTGACGCACTGATGTGCTGTAGTTCAGAGACTACACATGCATATTCTGTGGAGTCTGGCAAAATTTGCTGTGATTGGGCCCCATCTTTACTGGAAAATTCCACATTCTACCATTGTAAACTAATTCTTTTAGTTTTTTCAGTAACAGCTGTGTCGTTCGCTAGGCTTGTTTTTCTTTCTTTCTGAAAGATGAACCTAATTTGAAGCAAGTCTTTTATTGCAAAATTGCTGTCTCCAGTGTGTAAATTTGAATTGAAATTTAAAAAACAATTACGCGGTTTGTTGGTGCGTAGTGTGCACGTACATACTTATTGCATTACTGGAATATGCCTTGGATTTGGAAGATGTGTGTATACGTTGTGTTGCTGAGGGATGTGATATTCATAAAAAAACTGCCAAATATGCATGGGTTTTAGCTAACTTATTAAAATCTGTTCCTGAAGATTTCAACTTGCAAAATATATCATAGTTACAGTTAACATAGCCTTTTGATGAAACTTGATTTTGTATTTCTTCATAATAATATTTTTGCATAGTATTTGTTGTAGCGAGTGCTCGTTTTGGCTGCGTACGGCGTACAGTTATTTTTCTTGATAGTTTTAATTTGATTTTGTTTAATTGAGCCATTTACCTATTACATGATATAACTTGTGTGCTTCAGAATAAACGCGTTTTGTTTGGGTACCAGTAGAAACAAGGAGGCATTAGGAAGAAATTAAGCTATTATTTAGGACGGCTTTGACCTGGGATGATTAAAACAAGAGTGTAATACCAAGATAGATAAGACCCTATCCGCCTTCTGATGTATTATACCTGCAATGTGCTAGAAACATTAAGGCCAAAATAGAGAACGTCTCAGCGTGTGAACATGTCATGGTGACATTTTGCAAAAAGATGCGTGTTGGAATGCAAAAGCTTCAGCTGGAAAAGTAGTAAACTACTAATTTTTGTCACTGTTGCTTAGAAAAGGCTCTATTTAGCCGTATAAATTGGTGGTGCTCAAATTTTTTAAATTTCTGGCTACGATGTAAGGTAAAGTATTTGAAAATTTGGTATGAATCACTTTCATTTGGATTCTAGTCCGCTTTGTTGCTAGATGTTTAAGAGATTGCCGGAACACAACAAAATTTTATATGGTTAGAGATATTCCTGAAAGCAGTAACAAGAGTCATAATATAAGAGTGTGCCACTAGACACACTATGTTATCAGAGCAAAAACTGTTCTGCTCGCTAACGGTTGACCCCACGCAAATTGGACCCATTATTTCAAGGCATTTCATGCGCTATGTTTGTGTTCTCAAGCTCGATGCCGGCACAAAATTCGCTGACACTTTTTGTGTTTTCGAGGTTAAGGGAGGGGGTCGCCAGATACCAAATTTTATAGTCACCGATTTCGTCCTTTTTGGGTATAATATACCCTTATATGTGCCCAAAAACAAGACAAATTTTTAGAGTCTAGGGTCAATCCAGCCTTGAGATATTGCAGTTCAAATCCCTACAATTTAGTATTTATGTTAGTATGCCTCGCTGAGGGCTTTGAAGTCGCGGACACATAGGATGACAAGAGACTGTGGCATGACAAATACATCAATCTAAAGCCTTTACCTGTAGGTGTTTATTACCGCATAAATTACAGTGGCAAGCCAAGCAGCGAGCGAGACACGGCGCTTAAACGATTTGGTCAGTCAAGCTCATTCCGACTGTCATTTGCTTCAAACTTTAACTCGCTCTAACTTTCTCATAGAGTAAAGGGACTGAATGTGGGCCACCCTGCAAAGTGAATCACTGGAATTGTTTTTGAGTACAGCAAGCCCGTTAGATCACGTGAAACAATTATGTTTATATTCGGGAAAAGCCTGCAACAATCCCCACCCATCTATCAAATAATTGGTTGATTTTGAGCCAGAAATAAGCTGATTGGCTATGGGTGGTTCACTTTGCACGTCTCCAAAAAGTGACCCACTTTCAGTCCCTTTACTATACTGTTTTGTAGAGACTTGGTGCAAGAAGATAAAATGTTCAGGGCATCGAGAGCTCCAATTTGATATGAAATATGGCTATATTTGAAAAAGTTGAAAATTTGACGTTTTTCCTGCTGCGCCTCAGCGCAGCAGGTCTCTTATGTTTGCTCATCCCTCCGTTTTGTACCCAAACTCCATGCAAAATATAGACTTTTACATAAATGCACTTCTTCTGTGCTTTAAGATATGATATATTTAAGTATATGATTTGTACGTAGAATTTTTAGAAAAACTGTTTCCTAACGTAAATTACATAATGTGCTAAATCAGTCTTTCTGATTTATTTTCTTACAAATCAAAACCGGTAATGATCTGCTCTATGTTCCAAAAGTTTTAATTCTTACAGGTGACATGCAGCAATGTGAAAAGAAAGCTTGCTTTTGAGCTAGTTCTGATTAATAGCCCAGCTATTATAAGATTGCAGCGAAGGATGGCTGAAGAATAGGAGAACACAGCAAGACCAGAAACATGTGATTCTTGATCAAACCGTTTTGCAAGCGACAGAATATTTTGGAAGATGACTCTTATGTGTTGAGATTTTAAATTTTCACTCATATAGTCTGATAGGTTTCAGACACTTTGTTGATAGTCAAATAAGTTCTTGCAAAAATATTATTCGACTGCGCAGCAGGCCTACAATTTATAAAAATGTTCCTCTAGTGCAATAAGCCTTTTGCAGAAAATATTGTTTGTTTGTCCATAGGTGTCCGCCATGCTATCATAGTATGTCACCAGAGGAAAACACAGGCTATTGGCATGAAACTTTACATACACGTAGGTTTTATCCCAGCCTACTAGCATACCAAATTTTATTGAGATACCTTAAGATTTGGCTGACCTATATGAGCAGCAAACATGAAATTTTCGAAAACTGACAATTTTTGAGGAAAAATGTAATTTCTGTTACCAAAACTGTGAGCTACTGAAAAGGCCTGATAGGGATTGATTATATGCAAAATAAAGCTCTAATAATATGCTGTGCTAATATCTAAACGCGAAGTTTCTACACCAAATGGTTAGTTCAGGACAGGACAAAACGTCCACTAACCTACACAATTGTAAAGCGATTTTGAGCAAAAATCGACTTCTCCGGACTTTTAAAATTAGTATAAAATAAGCGAGCGATCTTACGGAAAATAACCTCGTATAGATACTAGCACTTTACCTAGTCCAAATTAGGTTTACAGCAAGTTGTAGCCGATTTTCTCTTACACAGTGCTCAAACTTTTGGTGGCAGAAAAATTTTCCTCACTTTGGCCCATGTCAAGATAAAAGTTAGAACCCCCAGAACCCCCGTCAGAAAAAAGGAGGTTCTCAAATTTTTTTCATGCGTTTGCATCCAGGACTTTGATTTATACGTGACTACGTTGCGGATCCTTTCCTTCAGCAGGTACTTCAGCAGACATGATATGTTTATAATATGTATCTCAGTCATCAAATTTGTAGCATATAACCGGGCTGTACTGGGGGGGGGGGGTTCTCCTGGCTTTTCTCATGAACTTAGACTGAGAATTCTGTGTATGAAACATCCAATAATCCACAATATGGGTATCAATCGAAAGCTGACGACAAGAACAACAAGTTAGTCGTTAATTTAAGCCAAGACAACGCGCACACTTTTCGGTACACCCGGACTCCAGAACCCTTTGAACTTCCAGCAAACACTTAAAACTAGGCAGTAGAGGATCAAATATCCTGAAAAAAATTTCAGAACCCCCAGAACCCCAAGAACCCCCATCAAAAATTTGAAACTAAATATATGTTGTCACGGATCAAATCTCTTCGCAAAGCTAAGAACCCCCAAGAACCCCAGAACCCCCATCAAAAAATGAAAACTAAACATAGTTATAAGATCAAATCTCTACAAAAAATTAAGAACCCCCAGAACCCCAAGAACCCCCATGAAAATAAAAGCTTCAAGAAAATCAAGTGGTAGATCAGAACGCAACAAAGTGACTTTTATCTTGACATGGGCCCTAACTTTTTCATTTTCCTATGTTTAACACATGTCGGGGTCACCCTTGGAGGACTATTGTGAATGATAGGAAAAATTTTGCAACAAACGCACCTATCATGTTTTGCGGACCCATGAGGACTACAAAATATGTGAAAATGAGAAAAATCGGAGATGGTCTAAAAGTCGCGACCCCCCCCCCCTTAAACACATAAACAGAGCGAGTGAGCGTACCCCCGTTTTGACCAGATACTGATTATTCGGGGCGGTAACGGGTCTGATTTGCGGGGGAGGGTGGGCCGTTAGCGAACAGAGCGTAGTTTTTGCTCTGATAACATGAAGTGTGCCTAGTGGCACACTCTTATATTATGCACTCTTGGCAGCAGTGAAATTAAAATTGTTGCTGTACGACTTTCCCTATCTCAAGTTTGTCAAAAACGCCAGCTTTTGCAAAGTATCAGCTAAGATGTTTACATTTGAGAGCTCCTCCGAGACCGAGATTCGAAGGCATTGTATGCTAATACATTAGGAAGGGCTTCGTGTCTTATACTCTTGCTGTTATAAACTCCTGATAAACCAATTGAATTTGATGAGTAGTATTTTGAAATAGTATGATTTGTCTCAATGACGTATATACAGTTGAAATCCACAATTACGCGTACGCCGGTAGCTGGTGACGAACGCTACCCCTGTTTCCAGAGAGTAGAGTTGTTGGCTGGCCGGCTGGCCCACTATGCCTGTTTGACCCGGCCGGCCGGTTTGCATCACCCGGCGGCCGGCCGGGTTCACCAGCCCCGCCGGCCGGCCGGCCGGATTCACCAGCCCGGCCGGCCGAGTAAAAAAACAGGCCGGGCAACAACACTACCAGAGCGGCCAATCCTGGATAAAAAAGGAAAAATTATTTTTTGGCTGATTTCCATTGAACAAAGCGAAACAGAAAGGAGTAGTGTGTGCTCTTTATACATTCGTTTTCGTGTTCTGCGTTGTTACTGGTCAAAATCGTTCTTCCTTTATGATTTATTTAGGCAAATAAACAACATTTGAGATGCATTTTTGATAGATTCTCCGTTTTTACTTTCCAAAATATCTGCGCATAAAGGCGGACAGTTGGGCATGGCGTTGTTTCCAGAACTCTCGATACTCCGAAGGGGCGTGTCTGGTCATGTAAGCCAGATTGGCGATAGAGACCGCGTTGGTCGATTGGCGCCAGACCTGTTCCTTCATTTCCTCGGTCCACTGTTCCTCCTGCTTGATTCGTTCCATCTGACTTTTGCTGAAATCGGCATCCTTGGCCATGCTCTGACAGTTGGTGTCGGCGTACATCATCTGATCTTTGGTTGATAGAGTGGCAATTGTGGCCCTGAAAAAGGAAAAGGAAAACAAAAATCACTAATTGGAAGCAGTCAGATAAAATATACAAAGTTATGTCGGGAGGAAGTACTGCAGGATGAAGAAATTCATCTGGTCTCGTTTCGAAGGCTGGAAATAAACATCAAGAAGATAATTTAATTAGACAACTTAACTTATAACATTTACATACCACAAAAATATATAAATTCCCCTTCATAAAACGCTGGCGTCTGTCTGCAGTCAGTGACACAATGTCTGCCAACTGTATGCAAGTCTAAGTTCAGCTCTGCATCATCGCGCCAGTGTTAAGGTGCCTTCATAAGTCACGTACGCAGGTGTACCCGCGCTGACGTGCCTCTATCAACGTCAATAACAACATCGACGCCCGTCGATGCGCGTACACTGGCATGCTACATGCTACAAATGGACGCGTCGACACCTCCATCCAAATATAGCATGGCAGTGTAGCGCGTTGCCGCGGTTCGACGCTCGTCTAAGCGCGTCACTCGCGACTGGCACTATGAAATCAGCATTAACGTCACGTTATACTCATTCTTCTTCATAATTTGCATATTTTCGGCATTCTTCGGACCTTTACTAGATTTTAACCTTTAAGATTCTGTATTGGTCTTTGTACGACTACGTTTGTGCGTGTGTGCGCCTCTCCATTTTCGAGCGGTTAGCATAAAGATAGTTCGCGTCGAGTGGTGGTACCATATTTCATTAAAAAGTTGAATTGTATACAAAAAGTTTTAATTTTAGTAATAGAAGCATGAAAATAGGCCATAATTTGTTTCAATCCAACAGAGTGTCTTTCAAACCCTTTCAGTTTTGGCGTGGCTCACAAATTGATAATTACATTCGTTTTAATGCAATTTGCTAATGGCTTTAAGATTTTCTAGACTTTCCCAACAACCCTGTTCTTGACACTGACCACGCAGACAACACGTCGTTCGCATCTGCCAACTTACGTAGGTACAACCAACAAAGTGATTTGCTATATGTCTTAGTCGAATCTATAGTAAGCTTCTTGTAGGAAGGCCGAAGATTACTGTCCAATACAGTACCTTAGCTTTTTCTGACCAGATTAGTCACTTCGTTTCGTTGCACTGTATAGTGTATATATATACCTCCAGAAAATTCTCGTACCTGATATAAATACTGTGGTGCCCACAAATCTAGATATTAAACAGTACTTTCCATAATCTGGAACAGTCTTCTATTTTCCATTTCTGGAGGGTGGGTGCTAAGCTTACGCCTATGCATTAGCTACAACTTATAAGTCATCCGGTTCCCATCTAATTTCTGTCACTGCCGAGACATTCGTAGCGGACAAGATTTAAAAAATAATATGAGTCCTTATTTTTGTACCCTGCTAGTTATTTTTGTGGCTCTGTTCAGCAGTAGTTCGGCCTTTCGATATCATTTCAAGGAGGCCCTTTATGCGCTGGTAACAAACAGCCCACTGAAGTCACAGATAATCTTGCCAGAGGAAATGATGGAGGAACCGAAACGGTCCGCAGATGCCTTGACCGTTTTTGGCGTCAAACGTTTAACGAAAGAATTGAAGAATCTAATGGTTCACAGAATGATCAGAAGAATTGTCCGGGAAGGTTGACTTTCGTGTCTTGGTTTAAAGAATGCTATTTGTGAGTATTTGGCCCTAAATTGGCGAAATTAATTTAAAACTTTGGCAAGTTCTAACTCTACGTGCAAAAATGCTGCGTTGACATTGTTCCTTCTTCACAGTGCTAGATTCATTAAAGTGTTGTTAGTGGCATAATATCGTATTAGTATTGTTTGTAATTCGCTATGAATTTTTAATTTAAGTGTACACAGCTACAACTACAAAATTGCAACAATTGATCTGATTATATTCAAATTTTGAATCATTTCAGGAAAACCCCCAGGCCCTGACTCTTGACTTGACCAAATGAGCTGGAATTTGGCAAGGGTATGTTCGACCACGCTGAGTTCAAATATCTATCGCAAAATTTTTCGATTTAGCAAAATCTTATTTTTCGGATTCGTAAGAAGGGCCAACTGGAACCGAAAAGTTTTTCTCCAATTCTCATGGTGTTTCTGGGGTCACAGTACAGGAATCTGAAGTTTGTCTTGCAATTCAGCATTTTCTTAGCCCGGTATAAGCTAAAGAATTAAGCTTACGCCGAATTACCCAAAACCTGAAGATGTGCGCCATACGGAGTACCATTAGTGGGCGCCTTACAACCTCGTTTTGGGACTGATCCGGCGTTATTGAACAGTAGGATTTTCCAGCTTACATATGCAAATTTTATGCATAGATCTACGTATATGCGTAAAACCTTTCTACACCTAGGATAGAAAGAATTGTCAGCAACGTGTAGTTAAATCACGGTATATCAACATAGGGTGTACAGTTAAAAACCAAAACATAGACTTAACCAACCGCAGAAAGGTCAAATGAGCAATGGAGTGTCGAAGTCCGAACTGTTTTTCTTGATTCCCAATAGGCCACGAAGCTGTGACTCGGAGATATCTGTCTAGTCTATCCTTGGGCATTGATCTGAGTATTTCTGGATCATTGATGCACTGTTGCGCCACTTGATTTATTTGATCAGCCGACTCTGCAGCCATTTTCCATTGAAAAAACTAATGTCAATCCGAGTGATGATTAGTTCTATCAAGAGTGCAGCACTGGATCGGATCCTGGTGCTGCAGTTACTGCAAGCGAACACAAGAGTAGCATCTCTGCTCTGTACCACTGATGTGAAGATTAGATAATCAATCGCCAAATAAATTTACCAACTTCAGCATTAGACATAGCCTACAACATCTGATTTAATTCTTTCAGCAAAATATGCTGTACACATCTGTATGCTAAATTAAGCTGGTGGTTAGATTTCCAAATTTTTCAAAATTATCTTCAGCAGAAAAACTAATTGAAGCTTTCAGGAGCTGTCTAAGTTGTAATAAATAGCACCAAGAGTACATAATATCTATACAAGAGTGTGACAGCAGGCTAGCTCTCTGTTATTAGGTCAAGGTACATGCTCTGCACGCTAACGGCTCTAAGCTTCTCGAAGCAGACACAAATTGGACCCGCGCAAGCGTTGCGTTTTCGGGGTTTAACACGTAAAGATACGGCGACTGAGCGTACAGAAACGTGTACTGGGTACACATTTGTGGGGGGTCATTAGGTACACGTATGTGGGGGTCAGAAGTTAACGTGCAGAGCATGTACCTTGTGCATAACAGACAGCTGCCAGATGTCACACTCTTATCTATTATGTACTCTTGATAGCACAAACTATTGTTTGACACTGTTTTTTCTATGCTGGGCCTTTACCGGGCCGACCGGGCCTACACTGTGGCTTTGAATCGGGAATAACGACACAACTGTACCAGAGTTGGAAGTGGACAAGATTTTCAGTGTCCACGTCCACGTTTGTCCACGCAGGTCTTGTCCACGTCCGCCCACACATGCCCGCATGTCCACGCTTTTAAATTTTGTCCACCAGTGCCCACGTTTCGAAGCAAATTTTCTTTTAGTAATCCTAGTTTTAATCTATAAAGCCATGATTTTTAAAAGATTACACTGTTGCATTTTACTGTGCTTTGAAGTTGGTGTTTTTTCTGGAAACTCACTTTTTTTTGCAGAATAAACACGTTATCTTGGGTTTTTGTGAATAAACAACACATCAAAATCTTGCGAAAATGTCCAATGGCGGGAGACCTGCGGAGCGGGGTCTTCCAGACGCTGAGAAATTTCAAAAATTCCTAAAAATCAGGTCAGAAAACCTGTACTTTTCCAATGTAAGAAGATATTTATTTATCCACCAAAATTGTTAGAAATAAAAGTGTGCATTAGAAGCCAAAGCACATGTCTAAATTTACGAGTATGTATTTCAAATATATTATTTAGAATTTAAAAATGTAATGGTTAATGATTGCTCTAAGAAACGCTGGTATTGGCAGCGCTGAGTCGAAATCAAACAGAAGTAAAAATACACATGGATGAAATCATTGCGCTGAAGGCGTAAAAAGTGGCTTCCTTTTAGTGCGTATCGCACTAGCCAGTCAGTTAATTTGCATAAGACATCCCCTTTCACATTATAGTACGTCTAACAAAATAAATTTTAGATACTAAGATTATTTGAAAATTAGCCAGTCGCAGTTGACTGGCTAATTCTAGTGTTAAAAGTAATGGGACTGTCAAAGTTGACTGGCTAAGACTGGCTAACTCTAATGTTAAAGATATAGCCAGCAAACCAGTCAACAGACGCTAGTCCCCCCCTCTATATATATATATATATATATATATATATACATTATATATAATATATATATATATATATACATTATATATATAATATATATATAATATATATATACATATATATGTATGTGTGTGTGCCCCCCCGCCCCCCCTTTCACATTATTTTGCATCTGTGCAGAGACAACATTCAGTTAACTTGCACAATACATTCCTTTTCACATAAAATAAATTTTAGACAGTCAGAAAATTTAAACATTAGCCTGTCGCAGTTGACTGGCTAATTTTAGTGTTAAAAATAATGAGACCGTCAAAGTTGACTGGCTAAGACTGGCTAACTCTAGTGTTAATCATATAGCCAGCAAACCAGTCAACAGTCCCTAGTCCCTATATATATATATATATATATAAATATATATACATATATATAGATATAGATAAGAGATAAAGAAAATACTAAGATTATTTGAAAATTAGCCAGTCGCAGTTGACTGGCTAATTCTAGTGTTAAAAGTAATGGGACTGTCAAAGTTGACTGGCTAAGACTGGCTAACTCTAATGTTAAAGATATAGCCAGCAAACCAGTCAACAGACGCTAGTCCCCCCCTCTCTCTCTCTCTCTCTCTCTCTCTCTCTCTCTCTCTCTCTCTCTCTCTCTCTCTCTCTCTCTCTCTCTCTATATATATATATATATATATATATATATATGTATGTATGTATACGTAAACACGTGAAAAAGCTAGCTACCCGTTTTAGGATGTACATCTATGATTAGCACGTCTTGTGTACGCACTAAAAGGCGACCTAAAAAGTTTTTCGAAATAACTTAAAACTTCACTAAAAGAACAAGAATTTGCTTCTTCAGCTAAAAATTTAGTGTTTTTAAATTTTTTGTACTTTTAAAAAGTGCCAAAAACAAAAAAGTTAGATTTTCTATAAAACTTGATGAAAGGTTCTTTGAGATGAGTGGCAGGTGTCAGAAGTTTTTGGTTTGGAATTTTCCTCATTTCCTCTCCTGCAATAATAATGAAAAATCCCTGTAATAAAATTGGCTTTCAAACTTTTAATTTTTGTTATTGAAATATCTATAAAATTTAAACAATGTTTGTCACAAAACAACAACGATAACAATAAAACAATTTTTGAATATGAATTTCTCGAAGTGTTTGAAAGCTAAAGAAAAGGACCCGTTTTCAAAAGAAATGTCTTCCCGAGGGCTATTTTTTCTGAAATAGTTTAATGTAATGTTAATTAAGTAAGCTAAAGATTTTGAGAAAAATATAAATTTTGTCTGATTTTCATCAAAAGTTTCAAGTTTGGACGATTATTTTTCTTGAACAGAATAACAAAACGCAAAACAATGAAAAACTACCTTCGGTAATTGTCTCAGAAATGCAAAGCCGTTTTTAATTGATTGTATTAGTTGAGAGAAATCTGTGTTCCAAACAATCTGGTTGCGATTTTAAAAATTTCACATTTTCGTTGGTGTGCTGTAGAGGCTGAGAGCTCTCTATTGAACATAACGTGTCCTTTAGGACTACAAATAATGATCGACGGACCAGCGCTGTTGCAGTTGTCGAAATCTGGCAATATTTAATTTTTCGAAGAATGGCCAGTTTGTCCGAGGAACTCGAAAATCAATTTTTGCTGTTATCTCTTAAGGTACTGGTTTCCTTTCGGGTATTTTTGACTCATACGCCTTTAATCCGTTATGTAATTATTTAATTAATCCTAACATTTTTGCTTTTACAACCTTTGAGCTATCTCCAGTGGTTAAGCCAGTATTTTTAAAACTATTTTAAAACTATTATAGAAACTATTTTTAGGTAAAAAATGGCCATTTTCGAGGAAATCAGTTTTTTGTAATGTAACGTAATGTAATGTAATGTAATTGAAGCAAATTTGAATAAATTTCAACGACAATTGCGCTTTTAAAGCCAAAAAAAACGCGAACCGGAACCAGCACTTAAGGCTTTGAAGCTATTATGATAAATATGTGTAATGGAATTAGTAAAATAAGGTGCTAAAAGTAATCGAAACTGGTCAAAAATGCCCAAAATTAATCGATCTACAAGGAAGAATTCATATGCCATGGATTTGTGAAGAAAAGCGAAGATCATCAACATGGAATGCAATTATTAAATAATGTCGAAGCAATAATGTATAGTTTGTTTTATGTTTGCCTAGCTAGAGTTGCCAGTATTCAGTGAAAATCAACAAATTTATCAATAGGGTTCAAGGTTAATACTCAATCAGGACATGAATTTTAGTCATAATTATGATATTAGGTTTAATTAGGTCCTACTAATGTGTGCGTTATTAACAATACTAATCCAAGAACTGTGTAAAAAGGAGTATCCCGGTCTTAATCCTTTTAGTAAATGGAGTTGTTACTCCCACACGGAGATAAACGTCGACATTTGAATCAAAATTAGGTGAATTAGTAAGTATCGTACATAATTGGGTCTAGTATAGCCTTCTCCGCAAAATAACACAATCGCTATTCTCCACATACTGGGTAGCAGGAAGCCATAAAAGCCAAGAATCCAAAGGTACGAAGTTTATGTGCGTAATTAAACCAAAAATTAGTCGTAAAATAGCTATAAAATGGAAATCTGCACTTAAAACAGCAAAATATTGGAAGATGGTTCAATATTAGGTACGAAATAGCTAAATACGTATTTAGGTAAGGTTAATTAGTGATAATTAAGTGGTTATTAGGTAATAATCGGTTAATTTTATAATTTTTGGTCGAAAAATGACTTGGGCTTATATGAAAGAGAATTTAATCCTGATTCGGAAAATCCAAACCCGGTTTTCCAACTCCCAAAAATAAGAAAGTTATAACTAAAAATGTCTTTTAAAATCAGTTTTTTAGTCCCCAATCCCAACACTCTAAAAAGGAGTGTCTTAAAAAGGTTTTGTTTAGGTTTGACTTAAGTCAAACCTTTTTCTCTTTTTATTGTCTGGGAGGTTGTCTACCTCCCAGACTACACACCTCATGGGTGTGGCTTTCTCTTTTCTTTTCCTTCTGCTAGGCCTCTTTCTTCTAAGGCCTAGCAGTTGTCCTCGCCTGAACTCTTGGCCGAGGACAAGACTTGCAAAGTAGATAACACTATAAGTCCAAGACATGTTGTTTAGAGGGGGATAATCTCCCTCAATAATAATAAGAATAATAAAATAAGTAGGTAGATATATGTAGCTAAGTACGTAGTTTATTATGATATAATTTTTAAGTCATGTAAAATTGTGTATCTGTGGTAATAAATCTGCAAAGTTAGGAAATTTTGTAAAGTTTTCCCTTTGGTTATGTTTATGTGTTAGCAAAAGTTTCGCAAAATTTCGCCAAGTTTCGGCCCCCAAAATATATCAAAATTGGGTCAGTTGGGGGGCAATAAATCCCAAATCTCATTAATTTCCACCCCCAATGGCCAGCTGGGTCAGTCCGCTGCAGCGCAGCACACGAAAAAGGTGGCAAGCTTCTAGAAGGTTCTAGAATCTTCTAGAAGCTTTGCCTTAAAATCAAAGAAGAAGCGAGTTCCAGGTCTCGCTAATGACCTGTCACCGAGCTGTCAGCAAAACTGTCAGCTCGGTCCCAAAAATTTTCTTTTAGTCAGTGTTCGCTTGAGAGCAACCGAAAGCGGTTGCTTCCCCCCTCCCTTCGTGCGTTCCCTAGTGCAGTTGTTACCTGCATAGGGAGTACAACGCACCTCCCCGGTTAGGCTAAAACATTCGGACTTTTCTGGCCTTTGGGCCAGAAAAGAATTTGAGAAAATCCCGCGAACACTCCCAATTTAGGGCCATATAGGCTTGTTATGCCTGGCCGGAAGCAACAACCGAGAAAGAAAAACGCTAGGACTTATTGGCCACTTTTTGGCCTTATTTTTTATTATTATTGAGGCCCTTGGCCATTTTTTTTATTATGTGAATTTTGGGCCTTGGGCCAATTTTTCCTATATTTTATGAGGCCAATGGGCCATTTTTTATACGTATTTTTTGGGCCGAAGAGCCCCTTTTTATCAGTATCTTGGGCCCGAGGCCAATTTTTAGTTATGATAGCATGTGTGGGCCTTGAGCCACTTTTACTTTATTTTATTTTCTTTCTTTATTATCATATTATTCTATTATTTCTATAAAAGGGGCAGCTCATGTAAACCCCTCCTGTCCGATGGAGGTCTTGAGAATTGCCCCTGTCTTTAGTTTTTCTGTTTTTTGTGCCGACACTCTCTGTATACCGAGGTTTGCTGACCTCCACCTCCGATTATTCCATTTATTTATTTAGTTATCTTTTAGTTGCACTTTTCTGGTCAAGCCACGACCATGCTTTCACCTTTTTGCAAGGTCCTTTTGACCTAAAATTGGGGTTTTTAAAGTAGAATACGGGATATTTAAGTGGGGACCCAATCCCTAAGTTGAGTTAGAGGGTCCCTTTGCTACGACCCTAATTTTTAATGAGTTAATTAATAGGAATACTTACCCCACAGCCGGCAACTAGGAGTTGCCGGCCATATTGTTTTAATCTCAGGCTTTGTTAAGCCTTAAAATCACTGTTTATGATTTGTACCTGTTGCTGTAGGTCGGTATCAAAAATTAATAGGCCACTAAATACATCAAAACTGAGTCTCAAAACCAAATCTCTGAATTAACCAACGTTTCTTAATTTGTTTCTTATAATTAATAATTAAGCATTTCACGGGGAATGACCGGCTTCCCCATTAATTAATTTAATTATTGTTAGTAGTTTTGTTTGATAGTAGTTTTGTTTAGTAATGATTGCTTGGCAATCATTACTCACACGGCTTTCTCCAAAATTTCAAAGTTCTCAAAAGTACCAAACTTCTGCGTTATAAACCGAGTTTTAGAATCCTAAAACTCATGACAAAGTTTTTCGTTAAATTCAGTTAATTTAATAGCTAGCAACGTAGATTACTTAGTATTAATTAGAGTTAGTTACCATTTAGATTGATTATAATCATGTTTGTTTTTTAGGATTAGCTAGGCAAGTACTTACCTAAGAAATTGTGTGCTTATGTGTGTATGAATTGTATGAATGGCATTGTATTGGTTTTTATGACTGTATGTGCGTTGACTCGCGGAAACTCCTTCTGTCCGATGAAGGTTGTGAGCATCGCTGGAATGATCAAGATTCAGATCATAAGCAGGAATGAAGAGTATGTGTGATTTGTATGAATGATCGCATTTCTGTTGGTATGAGTGTGTTCTAGTCTAATTGTTACATAAGTAAAGCATAAGTGGTTATTAGTTTAGGTGTTGCATAACTGTTGTCTGATTGCGTTAAATAATTAATAAGGTTACGTAATTCAATACTAGATTACCTAAGGCTTTTGTATGTATGCTGTATGTAATGTGATTGTCGGTAGTAATTGAGCATGTAACTGTCCAAATGGTTAATGATTCCTGGTATGCTTGGTCCGTATGAAATACCAATATTACGCTAGGATTCCTATAGTACGCAGGAAACTATAGTAATAAGTAGTGTAGTTTAGGATGCAAGTCTTGTATGTGTGTCTAGAAGTTTATGATTACATGGTTGTATAAGGAATCCAGGTTTAGGCACAGTTTGGCAAACATGCAAATGAGGTTAAGGCTATAGGACCTAGAGTCACGGGGACTCCGTATTGGGTCCTCATCGGTCTGAATCAGGATGTCCTCGATTCGTCCGCGTAAGTCCCTCTTTGTTAAGAGTGCGGACGAATCGCAAGAAAGGAATCCACCAAATGGTCAGTCTCGCTATCAAATTAATACATAACAAGTAGTAGTAAACGTAGCTAGCAATTATATTTGTTGTATCCTTGTTTTTGATGTCGTAATACACTGTTATTGCCATTTTCAATCGAATTAGTCCTGTTTGACCCATGTTTTATTCCTAATAATGACCGCAACCGCGGCCTAACACCATTTCATGTCGGTGTTCACATTTAAGGCAAAACTAATCTAATCCCGTTATGTAAAGATTAACAAGGTTGAAAAATCAACCTTGCTCAATTATGTCCAATATGAAACTCATCCATGTTAATTATCTGCAAATGGCAGTAATGGCTGTTAACAATCTGGTAATTTTAGTTAATACTAGGTAGTGATTGATAATATATTTGTAATAAGCAGATTAATAATGAGTTACGTAAGTATTATGGATAGGGCACTAGAACCATCTTCCAATAAAGGCTAAAATCATCAGTTTTATGAATTTATCTAGTTTTCAATATTTAACATTTTTCTGAAATGGGGAGTTGTTACCTTCCCTAAGTAGAATTTAATGAGAACAGAAATTCTACATTAAATGATGATGTTTCATTGAAATTGTGCGTTAACTTTCTTTTAACTCGCTACTACACGTTAAGAACAGGAAGTTGTTACCTTCCTTATTTAGGAACTGTGAAATTAAAAGCTCTTAAGTTCAAATATTGCGTTTTCCTCAAATCCGCGCGATAGTCAATACGTGTTGAAGATAGGAAGTTGTTACCTTCCTTACTAGGACTTGGAAAATAAAGGTCCTAGATTTGATCACTCTAACCAAATTAATATCTCTCGAGTCGGTCTAGTGAATGGGTTCCTATCTGCTGTTAAAAGGGCCCAAAAGTGTATCAATTTCGAATAATAGATTCTAATCATACGGAAGCAGACCGTATAAAAGGAAATCAAGTTGAAATTATAGTTCTACATTGAAAGTGCAATTTCTTGCACAAGAATGCAAGAAATTGCCTCAAAGACTAACATTTTGCTCGAAATCAATTTTAAATAATGTAATCTTGCTCAAACCGTGCAAAACTTGCGTCACTCTGCGTAAATTTCGAATTTTCGTAACAGTTTCGATTTGTGCAAGTTTATTCCGAGTTCAGAAAGCCAAAACGTGAGTAATGGTTGCTGGGTTCGAATCCCGCACCTATAATTTGTACTAATGGGTTTTAACCCATTTGATTCAGGTGCGGAGAGAGAATTAGTCCTGCCGGAATCATACTCAAGACGATCAGTCCGTTGGAATCTTATTTGTTACGTCAATCCTGTCAGTCAATATTAGTCTTGGTCTTTGTCCTCAGGAGGACTCATCAGTTGGAATTGAACAGTGAATCATTAGTTGGATCGGAGTTAATCAGTTAAGGTACATTGGAGCTTGAATGGTCTAGATTTTGGTACTCAAGGCAGAGACAATTCCAAGCTCTACACCGAAGTCAATTGGGGAACCTAAAACCTAAGCACGAAAATCTAACCTTATTCTCGTCTATCCTAAAGTGATTCTTATTCTTTCGACCTAAAAGATGAATCTTTTCGAATTAATCATCAGTCTCATTGAAGGGGTTGTTACCCCCTGCCCTTGGGCTTAATTAGTTCAGCTGTTATTCCAGTCGATCGGAAGTAGAGAATTTAAAGAAGAGATTAAACTAAACTATACCCGTACTAACCCCATAAACGGACCAGGAATACTCCCAACCGGACCCCCCTTGTGTTTGACCCTTTGGCGACCTTATAGCATCCGAAAGTGCTATTGTCACTAGCATTTCGGGCTCACCCACTGACCGGAACCATTGTACTACTAACCCTTTTAAATTAGTTAATTTAAACTGTTCAGTAGTTTTGTTTCATTGATAATATATATATATATATTGTCCTTGGTAAGGAGGACGGAAAAAGAGTCACAATTTAATTAATAACACGAACACAAGCATATAGGAACTACACGATAGAGTTTAGTAATAGGCCTAATACTTGGTTAGTCAATTAGTTAAGAAGAGTTGAGTTTAGCAATAGGAACCTTGTCCCTAACAACAATAAATAACTTGGGTAATTTAGATACTGGCAACTCTGGCAAACTGTTCTGTTTGTCAAATTGTTCATATAGTATACGGTTTATGGTTTGTAGTTTATCCTATTTCTGGTACGCATATTAATAACTGCTATTCTCGTGTACTGTCAACCTTATTACTGTTAGTATTATTACAGTTATCATTATTAAACTGTTCTGTTGTGTTCTACTATTGAACCTGTCTGATAGAATATACAGTCCTGATCCGGATTTGGATTCGTAGTCCCTCTATAAAAGTAAGTGTTTAAATTGAACCCTTGGACCCTACAAAGAATCAGCTGTCATCATCACCTGTTCTCGATTTGATAATCTAGAACAGAGAATCAGTGTTCATTGTTACTGACCTGATTCATTATCTTGTAAAAGCAAGTGTCGACCCCGCTTGCTGATCACTTCCAGTGGAACCCCTACCTATACCAAACGGACTCACGAAGAAAGACCCCTATCCAGGTCGGCTGCAAGGAATCCTTGATTTTGGACACACCACCTTTCAAGGATCTTGTGCTTAAGTTTACCATCTCGGTAGACGTGCTGACCTTCCGTGTTATCTGAAGTGGTTGTTACCCCAAAGTCAGATCCGTTAGACCCCGACGGAACGAACGCCTGCAAGGAGTAGGCTATATTATTAAAGCGATATAAAAAGAAATGAGGTCAGCAAAGCTAAAAAGTCACATAAAATGATGTCAGCACAATAAAATGCAACAATTGGAAACTAAAAATAGCCAACATAAAAACGATTATATAAGGCTAGGTTGAATTTTATAGCTTTTTATAAAAAACGGGTGACGAAAATTTTGTCCACGTTTGTCCACGTTTGTCCACGTGGACAAACCTTCTGTCCATGTCCACTGGACCCGCGGGTACCCGCGGATACCCGCGGGTACCCGCGTCCACCTTCCAACTCTGAGAAAACATACTTTTTAGTTTACATGAGTGAAATGTCTAGCTTTCACCGGAGTTGCCGAAACAGCTGTTTGCATTTTCCCGTAATTTAGCTTAACTTAATTAACTTTATGTGGTATAAAGTAACATTTTATCTAAATTGTAATTATTTTTGATACAAATTGATGTATATTGTGAAGCAGGTTTTTGTTAAACTTTGTGCAGTTTTCCAGATCCATCAGAAACCCCTGCTGTTTGGCAAAGTAGTCACTGAATTGGCGAACCGAGGGAGGTTCTTCGTTTCCGTTGTTAATCGAGCTAGTTAGGTCCTCCACTTGTATTGCCGCGTGACTACGCCGCTGAAGGGTCACGCAATTATTTGCCCCCAAAGTTAAAGTTTACCCTGAGCACCTGCTTGGATTAGATGAATTCCAGCTTTGTATGAATTACGTCTAGTGTCTCAAAACAAGTTTAGGATCCTTAAAACCTAGTAGTATTTTCAAAAAAAAGACTTCTTGAGGCGCACTTCTTGTAGACTTTTGTACAGTTCAATAGCAGTTAGCACTCATTATAGATGACCGTCTATTTAGACGTTGGCCTATACCCGGACTCTGGAGAAGAACCTCTCCCAGGCAGCTTCTAAACGAGCATTTAACTATCAACATTGGAGGGATAGAAGAATAGAAGACCCCAAGGGATAAAGGATTAGTAAATATCTCATTCATGTACAGGCATGCCACCATAGTCCCTGCGGGCTGCGGCTTCACTAGCTTTTAGTCATTTAGTTTTGGGATCCAATTTCTTCTTATTGGAGGCCAATTAGCTTACAGTATGTCGGATTCTCGTAGTATTTCGCAATACCGATGCCTTCCTCCTACGGCGGTATAACCTAAAGGATATGTTCAGAGACTTCGTAATTTGTTAATAAATGATCTTATGAAAGCTAAGCGTATCCAGCAAATTCCTCCAAGAAAATTGACCAGCTTCATTCAAGTTTCTTTGAGATAGGAGTTGCATCGACAGCAACTTAAAGCATAACCTTTTCCCTAACTCCAGAAGCGGCCAGGAGTTGAAATTAGCCAATTTACTTCGGTGGGGATTTGGTTAATGTGATCTCCCAGTTCTAGTTTAAGACATACCTGAAGGATTTTGACAGTATTCCCAGACACTGCCCCGTTCAGGAACGATAATTACGCCCTGGGTTTTCGTACAGGAAACTGTTGTAGCGTTTTTCAACACAGGCCAAAGTATGCCGGAGTCGTCGCTGAGTTCCTCAAAACAGTAGTCGGACATGGCCCTCAAATAGGTTAAATTATACGAGACTGTTTCCCAACTACGTATGGTAATGGATATGGAATGTAGAATTGTTTCTACCAAAGTGATTAAGTAGATAGCAGCCACAGTTTTTGGCCAACTAGGAAAAATCATGGCATATCACAGGCGACAGTAGGAATGACAGAAATTAAAATTTTAATCTGTAACCAAATCATTGCTGAAACTGAAACAATTTATTCAGTCTGACTGAAATAACAACAATACATAAGCAAGCTATTTTTAATTCTTTTTAATATATGGTTCTGATTTTAGTTGGGTTTTTAATTTTAAACGACAGACCTTCTTAATGATTAAAACTGTATTCAGGTGTTATCACCACAGGTTAACCCTGGGGTATGGGGGATCCGAGCCCCCCCCCCAATCTGGACAAGGTACAAACAAGCCTACCGCCGTTAAGGAGTAAGGATAAATTGAACAAGGTAGAGCAGAAATGACCGCAAAAATAGTTTTGCGCACCGAAACTCCGAAAATTCGCCGGAATTGTTTATTAAAGTTCGAAAAATCAATCAAAATTTTGAATTTTTTCTAAAAATTGATCTTTAAATTCTTTAACGCTTTCGTGAATGCGAAATGTGAATTTGTGTTACTATTGGCGTTAATTTATTAATTAATTAATTCATTAATCAAAGCCCTCAGAATTTTCTTGGAGCATGCCCCCAGGATCCGACACTATGCTAATAAGTGTGGTTATCAGAATAGCTAAAAAACCAAAAATATCTATCCGGAACCGATTAACTGTTGAAGTTCTTAAGTCTCCGCTGATATATTCATCGTTTTCCCGCAGTTTTGGTTCTCTAGTTTTCTACTTCGGCATGAAACAGCCTAAGTTAAAATGAACACCGGCTCTCACATAAGATACAAAGCAAACTGACGTAAACTGAGTGCCGAACTTTATTACCACCAGATACAGAAAATTATTTCTATAATTCACTTAGGTTTTATAGTGTTATTTTATGAGTATTGAGCAATTATCCACACTGGCTGATATTCCCTAGAGAATGAAGCCTGAGAGAAATAAAATATTTAACTTTGGTTAAGAAAGGCAACTTGTTGATGTAAGCTGACTAGGTAGTTAACCGTCTTCTTTATGTAGCCTTCTTTGACAGAAATGAAAAGGACCTAATTTGGCTGGAGTGGTGATTAAATTTCATACATTTCAACACTCAAAGTTCAGAGTGAAAGACAGTCCTGCTCAGGAAAAAATGTCTCCAATTCGATTAAGGGCAGAGAGGTAATGTATTCTTCAGAGCTGTATAAAGAAGGCAACCTCCTTCCAGTATATACGGGTGTATCTGTATCTCACTTAGATATGTAGCTTGGCCTTCTGGGTTCTCTAGGCTAAAGAAAGCTATGTTAGTAGAACATGGCGTCAAGAACGCCATTAATTTGAACTCGCACGCGTGACGGTTCAACTAGGACCATAAAAATTCTGTAAAAAAAGCAGTAGGTAGATAGGTAGAGAGATACCTACATTATTTCAATACTTTCTAAGCTTCAGATAGGATGCATGACTTAATGCTAATAGTTAAATCTTCCTAAGGGTAAATTAATTACATTAGCATTAAAGACAAGCTATTGACATCACGGCTTGCTTGTTCAGAAGTGAGTGTGTTATGAAAATAGGAAGGTTTTTAGTCTAGTGCAAATATGTTATCAAGGTGCGACAGCTTAGTGACAAACAATTTCTGATTCGTTAGGGCGTTGAAACAGAAAATGCTGTAATCTTCCGAAGCAAGCCATCTGAAGAACAGATTTCACTTTTTGATCTATAAAATTTGTCACAAATTAATACATACATCAAGTGGTATCAGATCAGGTAATATTCTTCCTGGCCTCTCCACATACGGCAAATTGAATACAGTGTCGGTTAGGTAACATTTTAGATCATAAAATTATTGCTTATTGACAAATACACAGAAATCAAAAGAGTCAGCTCAAATTGAATCCTGATCGATAATTTCTTCATAAACAGGATTCTTCAAGTTCTGCAGTTCTAGCTCGGGCTGCTCCACTGCAGTCGATTTGGGCTCTGTCTTGGGAGATTCCGAAGCGGTTGCTTCAACTATATCATCTTCGTCCTCCTCAGTGCCCATCATTATCAACTGTTTCTCGTCTTCGGCAGAGCCAGACTGAACAAACTTGGCCACAGCACCTCTGAAATGGCTCAAACGCATATAAACACATGGTTAACATAACAACGGCAAGGAATGCATATGCCTTTACTGAGGCCGACCTATTGGCAAATTTGGTCTATCAGAAAGAGAAGCTGAATGCCTCGCTTCGCTGACATAAGTAACAGTAGCCGTATATCGACAAATTGGAATTAGAAGAAAACTAAGTAGCTTTGTTTAGTTGAGAGGATGCCAGGACGGTGGCTAAATGCCTTAGACTGAGCACATTTCTTCTGGCAGGTGAAGTTTCAACATTTTACAAATTATTCTTATATACTATATTAATAATTTATTTTTCAATCTAGATTTCAAATTTATATCTGAAAAGTGCCAAAGTATTAGAATTTGAAATAAATATAAAATGCCATTACCTTCGAAGGTCGGCCCGTTGCTTCAAATTATAGAGCACCACCAAGGTTACGGCAATCACAGCACAGGCAAACAGTAGTAACAGGAATGCAGTCACTAAAATAAAAAAAATTACTAATGGCCAATTAATAATGGACAATAGAAACAGGGTTAGCCCCATAAAACTTAGTAATTTTAAAATACCCAAAATTCACGTTGAAGAAAACAAAACTGTATATTATAAAATACAATAAACGAACGGAAATTATTGGACGAGGTCTGGGAAGACATCTTTATGACCAAGGAGTTGACGTAGACACCTTTGCCTGAAATAATAAAATCTCTCTACTGCAGAAACACCAAAAAAGAAAAGCTGTGAACCTCAAATTAGTCTAGATCAGCTGTATTAACTAAATCTAATTCATTGTTGACAGGTATCAAATCCTGCAGACATCGTTCAATTTTTGACTCAAAATAAAAAACAACAATTTTCTCTGTCAATTTTTGAGTCTCAAAATGTATTGGCTAATTTAATGAACAATTAAAAACAGTATATAAACAGCATAGCTAGTTATGCACACAAAAATGGTGTTACTTGTTTTTAGCAAATCACTGAAAGAGGATGCAATGGCTCTTAGGGTTATAACTGTGCCAGAGTCGGGCTGAAGTGGGTCAGAGACGAAGACAGCCTCGTAACTGTTGTGAGGTGACTGATCCACCACCTTAATAATGGTTCCTTTCACTCCGTATTTCTAGAATAAAGCAAAGATAGATGATGGCAAAACATTAAGTGAGACAATGAGACAATGAAAACACAAAAATTACAATCATTCTTAGGCATCTGTGACATAAAATAAAAGCAGAGCAAAGGAGGAACCCAAAAAATTAGCTCAGTTGGACTGCCTCGATTTGGTAAGTAGTGATTGACTTATGACATAAGCATTCAGCAGTGGGACTCTTTTAGACAATTAGTACGTAAAATTTGGAAATGTACACTGAAAGTGGTAATGTGATATGAGCAACTGATTTTCTAAACTAAGTCAACAATTACAGTTGCTATAGTGTTGACATAGTTTTGCATCAATTGGAATTCCACATGTTTGTCACCATTGAAATGCATCAAAATGCCTGAAATAAAGAATATACTGCAAATAAATTATAATATATAATTGCATATCCAACGTTTCAATGGAAACAGAACTGTCTAAAAAGGAGGAGTTCCAACAATAGTAAATTTTTAAGAACCGCTTAGAAAAGTCAAAATAGTATGATAAATTATACATAGAAGTCAAATCAACTAAAGACTAACCACATATCGGATGACAATGTCCTGCCGGCTGTACAGGTTCATTGCAATCAAAGGATTTCGGAACCTCAACAAACCGGCAAATTTCTGTTTTTATCTAAAAAATTTGGGTGTGGGTAAAAACCAGCCCCAGCCCCAGCCCCAGCCCCAGCCTCGCACCAGCCTAAGAAAAACCAGCCCCTTCTCTCGCTGACCACTGTACACTTTAAACTAATGACTTTAACACATAATTACGCATATGTGTGTAGAAAGTATATAAGTGCATGCTCCGTCCGTATGCGTTAATTGTGCATTATATACAGTCATATAAAATATATAGGTGTATTGGACATTATAGTTATATGATTTTGTACAATTGGGGAGTTCAAGGGAATTTATTTCCATTCAAAGAAATTAAAGAATAGAAATTAAGAGTTTGAAGTTATAATATAATCGTTAATAATACCTACAGAGTATATAATTTTGATCAAAATTCAAAACATTCAAATGAACAAGATCAAAATTTTGAAATTTCAATATTTTCCCTGGAAGCTTTATTTTCACAATTTTGAAATTCCCAAACTGTATATATATTCTTTTACATCAGAATAATTTCGTAATTCTTTCAAGCTTGACGGGATATATACTTTTAACGATTATATTATAACTTCAAACTCTTAATTTCTATTCTTTAATTTCTTTGAATGGAAATAAATTCCCTTGAACTCCCCAATTGTACAAAATCATATAACTATAATGTCCAATACACCTATATATTTTATATGACTGTATATAATGCACAATTATCGCATACGGACTGAGCATGCACTTATATGCTGTCTACACGCATATGCGTAATTATGTGTTAAAGTCCTTAGTTTAAAGTGTACAGTGGTCAGCGAGAGAAGGGGCTGGTTTTTCTTAGGCTGGTGCGAGGCTGGGGCTGGGGCTGGGGCTGGGGCTGGTTTTTACCCACACCCAAAAATTTAAATACAAACCACATCAAGTTAAAGTTTAATTTTCAGTTGATTACTAAGAATCTTTCCAATGCATCTCGCAAACAGCGCAAGAACCGTATAAATGAGCGCACGGTTAAGCTTTTAGTTCCAGGAGCATTTTTCCGCTTTGTACATATGTAATCTAGTACATTGTACACAACAAAAAAAATTGGCATCTGTGGTGACACCAACCCGCGGCTGTTTAACGCCCAGTCGCTCTAACCAAATGAGCCACAGGTGCTTCAGTGGAATGAGCTGACCACTACAACCGTCAACAAGGCATCCCAGCAGCTGCCCGTCAAAGTCATACAGTCGGCTGACAGAACTTGAAGACAGTAAACAGGAATAAAGTGAATAATCTACAAATTTTAGGTACTTCATTTCATGAGCAGCGTTTCTATTCCTTCCAACCAGTTGAGGGTGTTGTCGGCATTCCGTTGCCCGCTCGTCAACAAGGGTGACTGATTGGGCTGCAAAAGTTGCGGAATGCCGACAACCATGCCTATTGCCTAATAATTGTATTGGCAACAATCGTGTATTTACGTTTTTATGTGTCAGTGCTGTATTACAATATGCCCCACCAAAATAAGTCATCCAGCTCCGGAAAAAGGTAAAAGATGTCCGTAAAGTCTGTATGTCCGTCTATCCAAATGTGATTGTTGGCACACTTCAACCAGGATTTACTTTCACTGTTATTTGCGAGTCACGATGCCTCTCCTTGAATACCTTTCTCATAAAGCAAGGAGGACCTTGAGAAAGAAGTGGTATCAAAGATCCCATACTCCACGTGTGTTACGGTGCTAGGTTAGGCGCTTTATTTACAGCAAACTCAGTCCGGTTTCGTTAAGCATGATTGATTCGTCGAGCAATTTCTGGCTTTTGATACATAACTGTTAAAAATTCTGCTAATCATAAAAAGTTAGTCTTGCAAAGGCGCGAGCGCACTTATCTCTGGAATTGAAGAATCAGTAAAGAAAGAAACGTTTTCGGACACCCTTGGACTGTTGCTCTCTTACACACTTAAAATTAAAATTTTTTAATTTAAAATGTTTGATACAAAACAATCAGAAATGTGCTAAAATTCAAAATTTGAGCGCAGCTGCTGAGCGCAGCGCAAAAGTTTAGCTAATTAAGGAATTATCACCGTTATGAAAGAAGAGATTTGTAGTGTTAGGAAGGATTCAATGTCAGATGTTGTTCTCATCTATAACGTTCTGACTGGTTGAGGATTACGGTAGTGGATACTGACAGGTTTATCGTAACGACAAAAGTTGGACCAAATTATTTCTGGAGAATGACAACAGGTGAATAGTCTCAAATCTAATGGAGCATAAAATTATGTAGGGGCGCGATAGCGCCCCTACATAATATGGGTATAAAGGCGTCTGCGTCTGGAGACAGTGTTGGCCTGGTGCCAGCTAATTAGAGGTTCGGGAGGGGTAAAAAGGTTACCATCGTAAAGTACTCGAGCAGTACTACAAGTATCACCATACTTTTGGTTAAAATTCCAGACTTCGAAATTTTGCACTAGGCGGGACTTACCGTGCGTTTGTTTTTTTTCTCGGTTAATAACGCTTTTCGGAAGTGCATATGTCAGCGCAGTGTTGGAACGATATGGGCATTTTGGCCCAATACTACTATTATATGTTGGTAGGCAGGGTCCTCCCATGCAACCTTTTTTTGGTCATTTTGGCACACTGCCAATTTTGGCTCTTCGGTTGTGATCAACTTTTTTTCACAGGTTAGCAGCTAGATCGGTTTGGTTTGTTTTATTTGAATATTTCGGACTATGCGCGGAATGTAACGAGGGGGATTTTTAAATTTAGCTCTGGAGCTTTCAGGAGATGGGCCCAAACTTTGAATTTTTCACCTGTTTTGGCGAAAAGTTTCCAAGTCCCACTTTTACTAGAAATGGCCTAAAAGTCACTAAAAAAGGCGTTTTTCGGCCTTGGGGTGGTACCCATATATAGTAAATCGGGGTCGCTGAAAACGATGAGCATACTGCTGAGGTCGGTGGATGTGACCCCTGACCCACAGCGCCCACCTGGGTCAAAAAGGCGGTGTGGGTCAAAAATGAAAGTCTTCAAAAGTGGTCAAGTTTGGTGTCAAATGAAAGCCCTTGGCGAGGCGATCAACTTTTGTCATTATACCACCTCCAAAAAGTGGCCCCACCGACCTGTGGGTGGGTGCTCCACCCACAGTGGGTCCGGCGTGGGTCCAAAATGAAAGTCTTCAAAAGTGGTCAAGTTTGGTATCAAATGAAAGCCCTTGGCGAGGCGATCAACTTTTGTCATTATGGCACCCACAAAAAGTGGCCCCACCGACCTGTGAGTATGTGCCCCACCCACAGTGGGTCCGGTGTGGGTCAAAAATGAAAGTCTTCAAAAGTGGTCAAGTTTGGTGTCAAATGAAAGCCCTTGGCGAGGCGATCAACTTTTGTCATTATACCACCTCCAAAACGTGGCCCCACCGACCTGTGGGTGGGTGCTCCACCCACAGTGGGTCCGGCGTGGGTCAAAAATGAAAGCTTTCAGGAGATGGGCCCAAACTTTGAATTTTTTCACCTGTTTTGGCGAAAAGTTTCTAAGTCCCACTTTTACTAGAAATGGCCTAAAAGTCACTAAAAAAGGCGTTTTTCGGCCTTGGGGTGGTACCCATATATAGTAAATCGGGGTCGCTGAAAACGATGAGCATACTGCTGAGGTCGGTGGATGTGACCCCTGACCCACAGCGCCCACCCACAGTGGGTCCGGTGTGGGTCAAAAATGAAAGTCTTCAAAAGTGGTCAAGTTTGGTATCAAATGAAAGCCCTTGGCAAGGCGATCAACATTTGTCATTCTGCCACCGACAGAAAGTGGCCCCACCCACCTGTGGGTGGGTGCACCCCCCCCAGGGGGTCCGGTGTGGGTCAAAAATGAAAGTCTTCCAAAGTGGTCAAGTTGTGGTGTCAAATAAGAAAGCCCTTGGCAGGAGGTGATCAACTTTTGTCATTATACCACCTCCAAAAAGTGGCCCCACCGACCTGTGGGTGGGTGCTCCCACCCACAGTGGGTCCGGCGTGGGTCAAAAATAGAAAGTCTTTAAAGAAAGTGGTCAAGTTTGGTATCAAATGAAAGCCCTTGGCGAGGCGATCAACTTTTGTCATTATGGCACCCACAAAAAGTGGCCCCACCGACCTGTGAGTATGTGCCCCACCCACAGTGGGTCCGGTGTGGGTCAAAAATGAAAGTCTTCAAAAGTGGTCAAGTTTGGTATCAAATGAAAACCCTTGGCGAGGCGATCAACTTTTGTCATTATACCACCCACAGAAAGTGGCCCCAGCGGCCTGTGAGTGGGTGGCCGGCGTGGGTCAAAAATTGAAGTCTTCAAAAGTGGTCATGTTTGGTATCAAATGAAAGCCCATTTGCTCACATTTGCCCTGCCTATTACATTGTTCAAGCTCCTTATCTGCGTTAGTTCACTGCTGGAAAGGGAACCTTTAAAATGACAGAAGGACAAGTAATAAATGCTCCTCCGGAGCATGAAAAAATAATATGGGTAGTGGTGAGGTTGTAATATCAAGAGAGGACTAGTCTTGAAAATGTTGAATATGGGGCTAGGTTCAAAAAAAGAAGAGGACTAGGTTGTGGGCGAATTAATATGGGCACAGCTTCGCTGAGCAACCCATATTCGCGGGCTTTCACGCTTCGCCATGGCGATTGTCATATACAAAGCAATTAATGTCAGTCAATAATTACAATTCCAGCAGTTATATATACGTAAACTATATAGTATATAATTTGGTTGTGCTGGACTACGGCAAGCAACGAGAAAAAAACCAAGGCTATAATTGTAACGCTAACGGTTGAATAGAAATAGAAGATCGTCGGAGAGAGTCCTGATCCTGAAGTTATTGTTGAATGAAATATATACTTTTCTTATAAATGGTTAAAACGCTCAGTAGATAAATATTAAGAGTTTATCGAAAGAAATGTTTGCTTCCACTAAAACTCGTTTATCATAGTCGTATATTATTTACGTACCGTATCTAAATCTGAACACTGGTACGATATATATAACTTTTTCAGGCCGCGAATATGGGTTGCTCGGCGAAGCTGTGCCCATATTAATTCGCCCACAACCTAGTCCTCTTCTTTTTTTGAACCTAGCCCCATATTCAGCATTTTCAAGACTAGTCCTCTCTTGATATTACAACCTCATCACTACCCATATTACTTTTTCATGCTCCGGAGGAGCATTTTTATTACTTGTTATATACCCATATAGCTTTTCTTTCAAATCATTGTATACTTCTAAACTTCCAGTTTCTAGCACAGTGTCTCAATGACTGAAGCCAATCTTGTGTGAAGAAATGTTTGGATTGGTTGAGGATTACGGTAGTGAATAGTGACAGGTTTGTCTGTAACGACAAAAGTCGGATCAAATAATCTCCAGACGGGTCAGGCAGGAATGACAACAAATGAACAGACTCAAGTTCAATGGAGTATAGGTACATGATGAAGGACGATTTGTATTATGCATACATACATACATACAGAGTGAAACTGCGCCCAGTGACATATTAAACTAGCACATAGTGGGACTTCACTATGTGCGCGCACGGAGTGAGACTACCGTATCCCTTTGTATATTTGTATTGTGTGAAATTGGAAAACGCAGAGAAAGAAAGTATAGTATTGTGCTGCGCCCAAAGTGTAACTACCATATAGTATCTATTAGATTGCCAAGATCATTTTAATAATGAAATTGCTTCAAATCGTGCATAAGCAAATTTCGGTTTCCAACAGTCCTAAACCAATGACTAAAGTCAGTTTAGAGAACACAAAATTGTCAACCTTGCTTGCTACTATTTATAACACTTAGCACCGATTTTAAGACATTTTTTAAATTCAATTCTAACTTTAACTATTGTAAGACTTTTCTCAGCGGTTTGAAATCATCACCTACCCACTCTTTTCAGTCGAAAATCATACTTGTGTTTAAAGCAGTGTTGACTAAAGGGATGGGATAACATGTAGAAGGGATAGGATTCATTTCAGATTAAGGGAAGAATTGCATTCAAATCAACTTTGGACTAAAGCCCATTTGTGGTGTTAAAAGAAGCCTTTTTTTTATGTATTGTCTTAGTGATTCTTTATAGATCGTTAATACAATAGCATCACATTTGGTTTCAGTATATGTATGTCGTATTGAATTGATAACAAAAACACTTGTACACATACATTATGAATTATGATTCATGCTATTACATCGTATTTAAGTACAAGCATACATAAACAACAACAACGCATGCACTGAAGATAAAACTTTTCCGCGAAAAAAGGGGCATTTGGCTGCTTGCTTACTCTTGGTACCTTTATCATAAGAAAAACCATTTCATGGACTTTATTTCGGAAATGCATCTTCAATTGCCTATCGCATGGAAATAACTGTTAAATACAAAACCTGATCGTCGGCAAGACATGGATAATGTTGTATGCTAATGCATGCTTGTTAATGATTTTGTTTAACATATTTACTTGTGCAATATATTTAGCTTTGTAATTATTAACGTATACGTAAGTGCTTATTTCAACAGTTCATTTTAATATTATCCTTCAGACAATAAGCTTTCCATCACAATCAACGATATGAAGCGAAAATTACTCCTTCAGAATCAACCGAATTGCAGTAAACCACTCAGTTCTGTGGAAAGGTTTGAGCCTATCGGAGAAGAGCACTTTTGAGCATTCAGTAAACTAGAAAAATTAAAGATTGTGCGATAAACATTTTTTTTCCTTCCACTATTATTTTTATGTTTCCAAATCATTGTTTTCCAGTTTTCAGTTTCCAGCCAAGTCAAGAGAAGACAAGTGCATCTCAATGACTAAAGCAAGTTCAGTTTCAATGACACTTAATAGTGTTTAACCAAGAAAGATTCAAACTATTTGACATAAATTTAATGAATTAAGCCTTTTAAGCCATTTAAAGGTGCTGGTTTCCTTTTGTTGCAGTGCTTTTGTGATGATTTCATGAAGCTTTTTATCTTTCATAATTTTGAGAGTTGTTTACAGCTTTATACCTCTGTTTTGAAGCTTTCATTATCTGTTTTTTTCGATGAGATTAAAAAAATGGAGGGGGGGGGGGGGGGGGGGGGGGGGGGGGGGGGGGGGGGGGGGGGGGGGGGGGGGGGGGGGGGGGGGGGGGGGGGGGGGGGGGGGGGGGGGGGGGGGGGGGGGGGAAAAAGGGGGGACAAAATTTACAAAAAATAACAGAAATTTTCAAACAGTAAGCGGGAAAATAACAGGATGAATATAGACCAAAAGTTTTGGAACAATCCGTTTCTCGAGCCTGAAGAAATCTGATTTAAGTTCATTTTGATAAATTATATGAAGGTTTCCCTTCTTGGGCAAAGGGACGTTTTTTGGATTTGGCTCAGCAGGTCTTGATGTTCAGAGAAAATCGGCTAAATGCACAGTAACACCTGAAAATTTGCACAAATTCGCATTGTAGGTTTTTCTTTCTTCTCAATATATTTTATCCCATAGCTTTTTCAAACGTCCCTCAAAAGAAGTGCGCATTTCGATTCTTTAAAAAATCTCAAGAGTCCATCCAGTAGTTTTGTGAAAATCGATATATAACAGTAAAATAATCACGATTTTTGTGAAAATATCGTTTCAACAAAATCTATGAAGCTGTAAGTCAACAAAAAATAAATAACAAACACATTCACAAATATTGCATTCTGGACGTAATGTATCCAATTGAAGTATAACTAAGCCAATTTTGTACTCAACAAATGAAAAAAATTATTTGAAAAACTCATTATCTCAAAAATGGCCATTTTTGAATCTAAAACCAGTTTTGCGTATACCCACAAAAGCAACAGAATGAAAACTCAAAGGTTGTATAACCATTAAAATATTCATTTTCGAGTCCTCTTTTCCAATGGCAATAGTAATCAAAAAAAAAAAATGTCAAGCTACTGGCAGGCTTAAGGAATGAAACCAAAACTAAATTATCATTTGGACTAAGAATACAGGAATGGTCCTAAAATGTCAAAGAGCTTTGAAATAGGATTGTTCAGTAGTTTCTTTCCTTACCGTAAAGCTTTAAAGCCGTAGGTATAAAAACAGCTGAAAAAAAACCAGCACCTTAATTTACCTTTTAAAGGGGTCTCTTTTTAAATGATTTTTCGACCATCTCCGATTCTTTCTGGTTCTTTTTTTATTTTGTGATGTCCTAATGGTCTCTCAAAACAAGACAAGAACGTTTTTGTAAATATTGGCTATCAGTCGTATATGTAGAGCACTCAAAAATGTGACCTCGACATGTGTTCAACTGTACGAATGAAAAAGAATTTTTAGGTCTAGCAAGTTTTTAAAATGAAAATTTTTCTCTCTCCTTTTAGTCTGCAATTGCTTCAACCTTTGAAATACCTCTTCAAAGACCTTATCTAAGAGTGCAAATAATCCTATCTAGGAACAATTCACTTTACAATATTCCAATTTTGGCGATTTTTCAAAGTCAAAATTTTGGAAAATTGGTGACTTTTTATATTTCAAAAAAAACAAAATTCATAGAAACCTCTCATGGACAGATTGTGTAAAATTTACTGAAATCACTTATAGGTAGTTAGACTCACAACAGCAAAGAAGAAAATTGTTAAAACAGTAGTTCCAGATTTCTACC